>SFCI01000809.1:0-14955 GCA_004681135.1 Hericium alpestre | reverse complement strand
GCTCGGGTCCAAGTTCTACGGCGAGCGCGTGGAGGTCATCTGGGCGATCGTGCGGAGCATCGTCATGCTCAACGGGTCGCTGCTGATGGCGTCGACGCGCTATGCCTCGGTGCAGGCGATGCTGAGCGACCCCGAGCTGGACCTGCAGGCGCTGGAGATGATCTGGGTTGCGCTGCACAAGCTAATGGTCGACACGGTCTGCGGGGCGATCGAAGACGTCGTGCGGCCGGCCGGCACATTCGCAGAAGACGAGTATCTCGTCGTCCTTGGCGGCAAGGTGTTCCGCACGGTGTCCCGCGTGCCATGGCCGTTCCACGCTTGGGGACACGCCGCTGCCGTCCACGCGTGCTACAAGTGTCTGTCGGAATACTGCAACAGCGTAAGTGTCCGTCCATGACTGATGGGAGCATGCTGACTGCGGCACGAGCAGGTCGAGAGCCACATCGGCTTGGCGAAGTACGCGATCATCAGGCCCGATATGATGCGCTGGAAACGCAACAGGCGCGGCATGTTTGGCGACAGCGTCAGGCGGCTGCGCTACCTCGCGATGGGCGGCTTCCTTCCGCTGGACATACATGGCGAAACCGCAGGCATGAAGGTGCTGTCTTGCCAGGCGTGCCGGCTGAAGGAAGGGGACCCCGCATGCGCGCACGACTCTGCGTCGAACGCGAGCATCTGCGGCGTGATGTCGCTGAGCGACCCGCTGGCGCAGAAGTTCGCGGACGCGTGCCTACGCGACCGGAACTTCCTCACGATCATGCGGGGCGGGGCGGGCAGCCAGATCGTGTCAAACTGGGAGGTGTGGACGTCGCGCACGCGGCCGTCGGCCAAACTCAAGAAGTGGGACGACGCGAAGACCAACAAGGCCTCGGAGGACATCTTGGGCGACTTCGACAAGTTCGTGGTGGCAACGCCGTATTGGGACCCGAAGGGGGGCTGCTTCCAGCTCTACGTGCTGGACGACAGTGGTTGCGACGTCCAACAGTTCGTCGAGAAGCTGCTGGTGCTGTGGGGAGAGGTGCATGGCGTTGACAGCGTCGAGGAGATCGTGAAGACGCGCGTGAAGACATACTTGGATGCCGGGGAGCTGGAGCTCTCGAAGACGAAGGTATATGGTTCTGGGTTCCTGCGCAACGTCGAGAACGACTTCGGATTCTCATACGAGCTGTTATGGGGCATCAAGATCCTGCCTAGCCAGATGCATTGGTTGATGACCAGGCAGCGAGAGATCCTACCTAGCCAGAGACGTTGGTCGAGGGCCCAGGAGCAAGACGAGGAAGACGAGGAGTACGTGGCGGAGGAAGATGAGAAACTTATGGATTCTATGGATCCCGTGTTATGTTGTGGCGGGGAGCGGGAGGAAGATCAGAAACTCATGAAGTGCGTGCGTTCTGTTTTATGGGGCACAGAGGCCTAGTTAGTCGCTCCTTTGTCGGTCGCTTTGCTATTATCGTGGAAATATCAGTTCTACATGGTCTACTTCCAGTTTCGAATCTCGGGAGATCGATGAATGTCTGTGGAAAATAAAAGATCGGGGTTCGAGGCCTCGTGAGGCTGGATCCTCGTTCGATCCCTTGTAACCTTGTAGTTATACGCACCCTTATCTACTGAATGAAGTGTTAGCTCTTTAAGCTTTATACCTGATCACGATACCTTATACGCTTTGCTTTGCGACAAATTGGGTGCCCAGGAAACGGCGGTCGGCAGAGAAACGTCTATGAAGGAGATGGTCGTTCTGTCTGAAGAGCGAGGGGCGCCATGGCAACGGGCGGCGGGAGCGTGCCAGGCGTGTCGCGACAATCAATCAGGCTGGCCGTCCGCATAACACAGCCTGCTTCTCCTTTCTCCCCCATCTTTCTTTCCTTCCCCTCTCTCCTTTCTTTCTTTTCATCACCATCTCTATACAGGGCCGGTCCTTTTTTCGCTTCATCTCTACTGTATAGCAGCAGTGCGCAGGCCGTAGACAAGACTCCGACTTCACAATGGGTCGTACTGACGGATTCGACTTTGCAGACAGACCTCCTGCGTTCGAGGAACACCCTGACCTCAACTATTCTACTGGTTTCATCCAGCCCAGTCACTTGCAGCGCAACAAGACCGAGCGCCGTCGCCTCCAGGGCCTCCAGCGCTCCGACACCTCTGCCAACAAGAGGCTCGCCGTGCCACAGGGACCTCTGTCCTGGCATGAACGATGGAGCAAGTGGATGATCAATGAGGGAGGCAGGAGACTTTTCTTCTTCGTCTGGATCCTCCTCCACATCCTCGTCGGTATCTTTGGTTTCATGAACTACCAGCTGAAGGACAACTACAACGGCGCGCGGGGCACCTTTGGCATCACCTTCAGTGCGTATCTGGCATCTACGTATTTGAATTCACACTGACATGCACTATTTATCCAGCCATTGCCCGTTCTGCAGCGCTCGTTCTGCACGTTGATGTCATCTTCATCCTGCTGCCCGTCTGCAGGAATTTCATCTCCATGCTGCGCCGCACCCCGCTCAACCAGGTCATCCCCTTCGACAAGAACATCACGTTCCACAAGGCGACCGCCTGGTCCATCGTCGTGGGCTCCGTCGTCCACATCGTCGCGCACATGTTCAACTTCGCTAAGCTCGCCATCGTGGACCCCGACGCCAAGACGGGCGGGCAGAAGTTCGTCGCCTTCCTCATCGCGAACATCGCCACGGGCCCCTGGCGCGACGGGCTGGGTCATGACCGTCGCGCTCGCCATCATGGTCTGGTATGCGATGGAGAAGCGCCGCCGCGCGAACTTCGAGAAGTTCTGGTACACGCACCACCTGTTCATCGTCTTCTTCGTCTGCTGGCANCTGCACGGNATGTTCTGCATGATCCAGCCCGACCGGCCGCCGTACTGCTCCTGGCAACAGATCGGCGTGTTCTGGGTGCGTGTGCTTCCCGTTTCCTAGACTACCCGTGCTTATTTGGCTGCGCAGCGCTACTGGCTCGTGGGCGGTGTCNTCTGGATCGGCGAGCGCATCCTGCGCGAAGTCCGCTCGCGCCACCGCACGTACATCTCCAAGGTCATCCAGCACCCGTCGAAGGTCATGGAGATCCAGATCAAGAAGGAAAAGACGAACACGCGCGCCGGACAATACATCTTTCTCTGCTGCCCCGAGATTTCCTATTTCCAGTGGCATCCCTTCACGCTTACGAGGTGCGCTCTTATGCATCCACTTCTGTAACCGTCCGCTGATCGCACGGTCGCTATGACAGTGCGCCCGAGGAAGACTACATTTCGATCCACATCCGTGTCGTGGGTGATTTCACAGATGCCTTGGCGAAGGCCGTCGGCTGCGACTTCGACTCGAAGGACAAGGGCGAGAAGGGCGGCGATGCCGGTGGCAAGGTCGTCGGCACCGCGGCCAACCCGCCCGTCAACCGTGTACTGCCCCGTGTCATGGTGGACGGTCCCTTTGGCAGCGCCTCGGAGGACTTCCTGAACTACGAGACCGTGCTCCTCGTCGGCGCTGGTATTGGTGTTACGCCGTTCGCCTCGTCAGTGCCTTTCTCTCTGCCGGTGCGGGCGCCTGTGACTGACGGTACCACGTGACATGACAGGATCCTCAAGTCGATCTGGTACCGCATGAACAACTTCAACAACTCGAAGCCGACGCGCCTGTCCAAGGTCTACTTCACATGGGTCATCCGCGACTTCGGCACCGCGGAGTGGTTCCACTCGCTGCTGCACGCGATCGAGGAGCAGGACACGCAGAACCGGATCGAGATCAACATCTATCTGACCGCGAAGCTCAAGGACGACGAGATGAACAACATCATCGTGCAGGACGTCGGCGCGGAGAAGGACGCGATCACGAACCTGCGCGCGCCGACGCACTTTGGGCGCCCGAACTGGGAGCGTGTGTTCAGCTCCATCACGGATAAGCACCCCGAGACCGACGTCGGCGTGTTCTTCTGCGGGCCGTCGGTGCTCTCGAAGCAGCTGCACGTCATGAGCAACAAGTACTCGACGCCGAACGGCACGCGGTTCTTCTTTGGAAAGGGTGCGCACCTTTTCTTTCAGCCGTATGCGCGCAACACTGACGGAGGCCCACAGAGAACTTCTGAGCACGTGGTGTTCGCCCTCCTTCGTTTTCGTCTGTCTGTCCCCCATCGCCTATCGGTTATCGTCGCTCTTTGTCAGTTCGTGAGTGCGGATGTGCTCTGCTCTTATATCACCATACGTAGAATGCTAGATTCGTTCTGCCGCTCTGCTGCTAGGGTCCTTGACGGGCCGAGGCAATCCAGTGCTTTTGTGTGAGCCGCGGGGCCGCGAGTCCGTCCGATGCGTGCGTTATGTGTGGCTCTTGTGCACCGGGGTGATCATGATCAGTCCGTCCTTTCTATTCTGCACGCAAACAGAGAAGGATGGGAAGTCCGAGGAGATAACTATGTGCCTTGGCCGTGAGCGTACACCCAGTCTCCATGCTGCACCGAAGGCCCACGCAATCCGTCGGTTGCGGGGCCTGCGCAGCCCGCGATCGCGTTCCTCATTCCACCGTGTGGCATTAATGCGTGCACAGTGGACGGCGAGACATAAATACTTGGGAAATGCTTTGCATGCGGCGATCCAGAAGGCGGCGCGATCGGCTTCGGGCTCGGGGAGTGGAAAGATAGTTGAAACAGACAGTGCAACTCCGCGCATCATATCATTCAGGCGGGAGAAGACAAGGATTTAGAAGACCGTGTAAACCTATGTAGCAGAAACCTAGTCGAAGCCAAAAAAAGTACACGAACTGCAACTCCGCTCGGAAGGAGAAGACAAACGTGGTGTTCGCTTGTACAGAATACAAACACGCGTATGCCAGGCGCATGCGACGCTACTTCGCGCTGGTCGTATTCGTGCAGTCTGCGTCACGAGAACGGGCTTCTATCAGCATCATGGCCGCCAAACGCACGGATCCACAAACCAGGCAGTCCTTCCTCATTGACGACGTTCGTGCAGGTGAACTCGACCGTCTCGTTCGCAGGGACCTGGACATCGAAGTGTTCGAAGACCATGTTTGCGCACGGCGCCGCAGGGCTGCAATTCAGCGAGACCACTGTGCAGCATATCCGCAAAAATGTTCAGTCAGTGTAGTGATTGTGCGGGCGGTGGGGGAGTAGGACGCACGCCTGCTACCGGTAGCCGTGCCGGTCCAATTCTGCCACGTTATATTGCTAAATTGCAGTTTCGACGGGGCATCACCGCTGAATGCAAAGCAAGCATGCAACACGCATCAGGCGCCGACATCGGTCCGAGGAACAGCAGGTCGCGCGCGGGACGTACGAGTGACCGCCGTTCGTCTGGTACACCTGTGTGGGAAGGTCGACGCCGGCGAGATGCACGTTACGCAGGACGACGTTCTTCACGGAGCCTGGTGGGAACGCATGGGGCGAGTTCGTGATGGTCCGAGGCGAAGACAGATAACCCACCTCCCCCTCCCCCGCCGCCGGTTGGCGGAGTGCCCGAAACGGTGCCGTCCCACGACTTGAAATACACCTGGGAGAAGCGGCAGTGAGCATCTTCTGCGAGGCTGCCGAGGATGGAAGTGTACCCCCGACCCCATATTGGGCTGGATGGCTTTATCGATCCGCATGACCTGCACAAGCTTTGCTCAGTAACAGCCAGAAGGCCACGGCTGCTGCCGACTGCATACGTTGAGATTCTCCATGGTAATATTTTCAACTATATCTGGCTGTCGGGGTTTAATGCACAGGTACTAGAAGAAGAGTTTGATCATGGTAAACGTTTTAGGCTTACCAGATTCACATACTGGCCTAACGAACCGAAGGCGATACCATTTCCTCCTCGGCATGTAATGTCGCTCGCCAACACGTTGGTAGAGTTCTGGTTCGCATGTCAGCAAACCATTCCCGGAGCGGTGGGAAGTCTGGAGGCTTACCCCTTTGATTGCGAGACAGTCGTCACCACAAGTGACCTATGACGCCATGCTTAAAGTGCAATTTATCCAAGAAAGAGCTGCCTACATCCCAGTTCTTCAAAATCACAGAATTGCTTCGATAGGTGTCGAGCCCGTCAGTGTTAGGGACGATACTGCGCAGGTGTCAGCGAAGCTGTTTCGCAATGAGTACGGAATAGGTCCTCACTTGGTTCCTGCCCACGCTGGATCCGCGTTTGTAGCGTTGCAGTTCATCCCATCGTAGACAACGTCCTCGGAGTCCGCCACAGCGTTACACCAAAACGGCTGAGCCACGATCTTAAAGTTTGATATCTGTCCGCGCGTGACATTCGATAAGGTGAAGGCGATGGGTCTCCCATCGCCGTCCTCGCGGGTGCGATTGGAGAAGTACAACCATCAAGGCTGCAAGACGCTCACTATCAGATGGCAGTCTGGAATTTTCGAAAGGTGGACGCTGTACCTGTCCGTTGCCGTCGATGCCGCCGGAGTTATGGGCGTCGACAATGAAGTCGTGGCCCGTAATGACGAACCAGGAAGCTTGACTCTAAAGCAGCCAGTCATTAGCTGGTATCATGGATAAACTAGTTCCAGACCTGGATGAACACAACCCGATATGTGTTATTGGCATCAAGCCAATATTCGATGTCGGGTTGGAACTGTCAAGTAAGATATGATGAGAACCCAATCGAGAAACAGTCAGGAACTGGCTGACGCTGAGGTACCCATGCAAATCCACTCGACTGTTCGCCAAATCCCACGTCATTTTGCTAAGTATCTCGTATTAGCATGATGCCTCAAAAACAAATGGTCAACATGCCTGGTGATATTGTATTGCCCGGCTTCGAATACAGTCTTTCCAGAATGGCCGCATTCTGCAATGGCTGCCTTGACCTGAAAGACAATGGTAGTGTTCAGTTAAGAGTGCCTAGAGAACACTTTAATGAATTGGGCGTACCTGTTCGGTATCGTCCTTTCCTTCTCCCAATGGCCGCACATTGCATTCCTTCTCAAAAGAACGCGAGACCGCTAGAGAAACCGATGCCACGAAGGACGTCAGATAAAGTACCACGATTATATTCAGCATCTCTGGAGGGGCGGCATGCATGGTCAGTAATTCTTCGAGTGCATCTCTCGGCTTTTTAGGCTGCACTGCCGTCCCTTGGAGCGGGCAAGAACTCGAGCCATGCGAAACGATGGATCACGAGCAAGACACAGGACACTTCGTTGTACAAACTGAGCAGCAGTGTTTTTAGAGAGGCCATCAAAGCTTCATAGCAGCTCACCGGACTGTGTCATGCGAGATCACCGCTTCGCTGGTTTGGCAAATGCTTCGGGCACGAGGGCTCAAATCAACGTACCATGACACCCTCCATCCTACACGACACGAATCATGGATAAACATAATTTATAGCGTCATTCGACACCCCTTCCATGGTGAATGGTATGTGTGCGGCAAGAAAGAGACAGGTGCTTCAACTTTTGTTGTGAGTGGAAGGACAGACGTGGAAGACAGTAGCGCTGGCAGTCCGTTTATAGGTGTGGACAGCCAGGAGAAATATTCGAATATATTTATTCGAATAAAATATTCGAATTTCCGCCGCGCAAAGCGCGGCAGTGCCAGTCGCGTCTTGGTCTCGTCGTGTCAGTGTACGTTGGCGCGTCGAGTTTTATGCAGTCGGAGAACATGAAAAAGACTGTCCATAGGTTGCTCGAGGCGCAGAGAGCGCCGTGCTTCGCGCGGCAGTGTAATTAATGTAATGCAGCAAGCTTTCGTTACAAATGCTTCATATATGTACACTGGCTGCCTAGTATCTGTGAAGCTATAATATGAGGAGATGGTCTGATACATCCTGAAGTCAACTCATTCCCGAAGATTACTTATTTTTTTCGGGCCTTCGGGGCCAATTCCAATGCATGTACCATGTGTACTTTTTTGTGCTGCATTCTCAGCCAAAGCATGGCCTAGTCTCCAATTTCAAGGTAGGCATGGACATTCCATACAGCAATATGTACTCAAGCCTCATTTCTTGAAATATCTCGGGCCAGTCGAGATGCACCCTTTCGACGGCACGAGTCGTGCATCTTCTCGTACGAAGTCCTGCAATTAAATCGTGGGAACAATTTCGGACTCCGCTAGGTCTTCGCCTCCGAAGGCAAACTTTTGTCTTGCCGTTTATCGCTGATATCACTACGCATCACGCGATATTGAGCAGATATAAAACACTCTCTGTTCACAGAATTTTTGAGCTTAGTAGGATCGAAATGGCTGATGTTTGAGCAAGATATCATCGACTGTACAAGAGTCTCGCGAGGTGCCGCCGAGTTTCGAACTCCGATAGGTTTCGAACTCAGCTAGGTCCTAGGTCGCCCACACCCACTAACGGACTGCCGTAGCGCTTGCCGAGCGGCCCGCCTCGGCTAAGCGGCCCGGCGGGGCTGTCGGGTCGTTGTTTTCGGATTGTTCAGCCGCAGCCTTTTCAACTTTTTTGCGACCTGCTGTGAGCGATTTCGCGAAAATCTAGCAGAGCTCTTGTTCTGCATAGCCAACTTTCAGCACAACGCAGGCTGAGGATAGGTGCGAAGTCTGAGGCAAAGGCAGGCGGTTCGGTCATGAAGCAGGTATGGTCCTTGCCTACGAAGATTCGATATCTACACTGATGAATCTACCATGGTGGTACATGTGCGAAGTGGACACGAAATGCACACATTACCAGCCAGAAATACCGAGAACGAAATAGCGACATGCCTTAGGTGGATGCAAGTGATATAGACGGACTTCGAGAACAAGAAAAGGCTTTCTCTCGGATTTGCCTCCGTGTTGCTGATGCAATATTCCCGAAAGGAATGCGCAGCTATTTAGTGGGTCCTTCGCATTTGACGTCGACGATCTACGACATGGAAGAGTTTCATGGCCTTCATCGATTCCAGCTCAATTGCTAAAGACGTAATAAAAAACGAGTACAAAGGACACAGATACCCTTTCTGATAAATCCTTTCAGGGCTCCAAAACGAAGTCTCGTAGATCTCCGATTCGGACGTCCGAGGAGGTACGCTACGGGCAAAAATATTGACCAAATCGAATAGGGGTTTGTCTCGTGTTTGTCTTGGTCAATACATGCGCGTTTCTTCGCTTTCTGGAGCCGACTGTCGGCAAATTGTCGCCGAGACCTGCCTAGGACTTGTGGTGCAATCGTGGCTTGATTTAGTTAGACGACAAACGCGAAACAAGGTGAGCTTCGGTTCTGTACGTGCTGTCCGCCGTGATTGACTCATGCGATCCATAGCAAGGGAGTTCGGGCTTTCTCCCCAGAGCCGCCATCTGGCTTGCTGCGTTGTCCGGCTAATTACGCGGGTCAACGAATCCTGGAAGCAAATGCCCTTTAACATATCCCGATCAGCCAAGATTCGCTGGCTAGCTCCTCTCCAGCGATACAAAGTCAGGGCTATCTATTCACCAAATAAGTACTTGCCGGCGGCTTCACTTTCCTCGATCGTCGAGCTTTGGTATTAGAAGTTCCGCAGTCCGGTTACCTACCAGCAGTTTGTTCACGTCTAAGTCGAGTGATCATCTAGGGTCTGGCTCTACCGCTTTCATGGGCCTTCGATAGTCATGGGCTTTTTGTACCTGTGCGAGCATAATTAGCCTGGACATTATTCCCTATGTGTCGTTCTCAGATTGATGCGTTTTTTCAGCGTCTTTACCTGAGGCCGGATTCCCGCGGACCTCCGAGGCGATCGATTGTGGTATGTACTCGAATAGATGGCGGCTCGGGGCGCCCCTGCCGTTGTTCCCCTTAAATGGCTACTGACCGAAGCAAGACCGAACGAAAGCACTTAAAACCTGGACTCGGAAGCATTCATCCTGAAAACCACCATGCCGTCGAACCACAATATCCGTCGTCTTTCTACGCTAACAGGTGCGTGCCACCAAGCGGTTGGATCGGTGACTTCACACTGACTGCATCCTATCGCAACAGACGAAGGACGAAGGGACCTCATTGAGATTTTTGAGGCGGCCCTCGCGAATGGTACGCGTTTCCCATCCTTTACCTCCTAATCTGCTCACCAGGTATCCCAGATAATGCGATACGAAGCTTGACTGGAGGATCAAGAGATGCTGAAAGAGCGTGGTATACCGTACTGATCGACTCTTGCTTCGAGACCGGGCAAGTCTGGATTGCGGAAATCCAGGACAAGGTAGCCGGAGTTTCCTTGTGGTACGGACCTGGAACGGATGTAAACGCTACGTGAGTGAGTGCGACATCTTTCAGGGCTCATCTAACTTTTTGCACGACGGTAGACTTTCTGACCGCTATTATGACATCCTGCCCGAGGAGATGCGTGAATGGATTACTCTGCATGTCAGTCTTCTCACTCACACACCGTCCCTTCGCTTGCTGACTACGAGTAGTTTCGACCAAAATACGAAGAGCTGTACACCAGTACATACCCGTCGGGTGGTCTCGTTCGCGTCGATGCGTGGCATCTCAAGCTCTTTGCCGTTCACCCACGCCACCAGCGACAAGGGCTTGGCAAGGCGCTGATAAGTCTCATGTTTAATGAGGTTCTTTGTTTCGCTTTCCCCAAGCTTTTCTCCTTATGGCTGACCTCTCTCGTCAGGCCAACCGCAGTTCAAAGGCCATCACAACGGACGTGCCAACATCATCTACCGTAAGTCGTTTCTCACACTGCAGTCGCCTTTACGTCCCGACACGGACCAATGCTTTTTTACATAGCTTTACTTCCTCCAGCGTCACGGCTTTCGATATACGGGCGTCAAGAACTTCTTGACGCGGCGGTCAGGATTTCCGCTGTGGTGTATGATACGAGACCCTGCACCGCCCTCTGCTTCTCCATGACTTGAGACTATATATTACCACAAGCTTAATCGCTATGCCGCAGGGCTCATCCTGCTTCCTATTGAGCTGCTGAGCCACGGATTGTTCACCGGGTGCTACTGCGCGCCAGAGATTCTATGGGAATCTTCCCGAAACAGAGTAAATGAAGCGTATGTCCACACGTGTACTTCGCACTGCACACGAAGCCTTTGACCATTCATACTACATAGCTTCCGAGATGTCCTTCTGATAGAGCGACGGCAACATATGTCGGAGATACAGCTTCCCTCCCGACTCCTCGGCTTTACANCAGGTTTTTGCAGCGCCGAGGCGAGGTAGTGACATTACCATGCTGGTCACTGGCCCTGAACCGTATTCTATGATGAATAGCCTCAGCCTCCGGTGCTAGTCTCTTGAGGCGAAAGGTTGAGCGCAATCCACTCTCACCCTGTACCGTTCCGACGGAAGCAAATCTTGTAACATCGATAAACATTATTGAGGTATGTCCTTTCGCCGATGACAAGAAGAACATACATCTTGGTCACATGTGTTTCCAGCGGCCTCTGAATGTACCAACGGCGGCTCGACTCTCAGCCATGCATAAGACTAATCTGGCGCTTAGAACCCTGGTGCAGATGGAGTAATCATTTTTTTCCCAGTCAGCTGAGGACTACATGCACACTACTTGTGGCTACCCTGTCAAAGGACGAAGCCTCGACTCGCTTTCTCACCCCGTTCTCCTCGGTGCTCGATGCCCCCTCCTCTGGCCTGCGGGACTCGTTTGCTTTTTTTGCAACTACTTCCGGAGAACCGCCGAGCTCCTATCCCTTCGGAAGATCTGTGAGGTAATATAGCAGTCCTCTATTTTCCATCCTGAATCTGATGTCATGACTGCCCATCACCCGTCTCTCACTGCCACTCGGTTAAATCCCCCGGCGCCGATCGACGAAGTAACATAACCGTGGTTATGTCCTGTTTCGCTGCGAAGCACTGTGCATGTGTCTGATCGCGCCCCTTCGCTTTCAGATGTCCGCGGAAATTATATCGCGGGGCGCGCATTGAAGCGCATCGGCCGTGGTCATTGGAGGTACGCCCGGATTTGACATGCGCCTGAGTTTTGTATTGAATGACGTTCCCTGAAGACGCTTATGTTTCGTTAGCTGCCGTAAGATATCCTTGGCCAATGTGTTTGCCAGCTTGAGCCTGACCTGGATGCAACCCTTGCGCAACCCTGCAGAGAGACATATCATATCACAAAGGAAGTCCCAGGATGCGCTATTCATTATGTACATCCTGAAGCCCGAGATACAGGACGGTTGGACCAGCTCTCCTCCAATATCGCCAGGGACGATAGTCCAATATCCAGGGGACGCAATCAGATCGCATTACGACTAAGATCTTCTATCATGACGTTTTCCATCCGACTCTCCCTTTTGCTCCGAGATATCAGAACCGCGCCGACTGCATGTGATCTAAGGGTTAGTATCCCATAATTTGCCTGTATACCTGGGAGCTTCTCCGCCCGTCCAAGAACGCCGTACACGCGTATCGCTCTCTTAGACCGGCCTCGTGTCGCACACTAGCGGACTTGCAGAACTTGACGGACGGCATACATACCCCGTGGCACACTGACCAGTTGACAAGATCACTCAATGGCCGCTGAACCAGTTGCATCTATGTCCTTTGTGGCGCTAAGACCATTCTGCTGATTTAATGACGCCCGTCTTCCATCCTATTTAACCTCAGGCTCAACGTTCGACGGCAAGCACGGAAGCTTCCTCACCTTGCTTCTTCTTCAAAACATCTATTCGGTTTCAGCCCCTCCACACTATCCAGCGAGACTTTCGTTCCGAGCGCCGCCCTTCACACACATAACGCTCGTCTCATCCGTTACCACGCATCGAGAAACAGGCTGCCGGTATAAGTACCCCTCCAGCGTAATTGCCCATTGCCATTCTGGGAAGGTGAGTAAGTTGGAATTGTCACCGATGAAAATGATTAGAGAACTTTCAAGAGGAGACGGGACGACGGTGCGCCAGAAGCTTCGCATGCCGTTGCACGAGGCATCATCTGACCTTGAGGTTGCATTTGGTCGAGCCGCGGCCCATTGTCTGGCTAAGTTGGTCAGTTCGGGTTGGTCATCGCGAAGTCGTGCTGACCCGGCAGCAATGCTTGCAAGAATCTGCAGGCGTACATCCGTGCGTTACGGCAATATGGGCGGTAGTTTGTGAAAAACGCTGCACGAATCCGGCATAGTCCGCTGATGAGGCTCGATACTGGTCTCCTTGCTGGTCTCGGTAAGCAAGATAGTCGTTCCTTATTGCTCGATACTTAAATGTGTCCACCTTCCAAAAGCTGATTCTGTCTATTAATTCATCCACAAATGCCACCAACGCAGCAAACCGACACGGTCTGTCGTGCTCCAACTACTGAACGAGCAGCTCCACATTTAGGACTACTATCCGGACGCAAGGCTCTCGAACATCGACGAGACGTTTCAGATGCCATCTGACTGTGGAAGCGTAACGACAATACGCGCGACAACTTCATTCATCAGCCCTATGCCCTACATCCCAACATCCAGAACTCCCTCACGTGCAGAAGTAGGTGATAACTACTCAACGTGGGCATCAGACATCTAGGTCCATCAATATCTAGACCGGCGCACGAATTCAAAAGCAGGATACGCCTCCGCCTCGCCTTCCTCCCGCCGTACGTCCTACACCTCTCAGGAAGCCCGATTTCATTGGGTACAAGACTCGACACGAGCACGCACTCCCGCTCCCGCCGCGCTGCGACAGCCTCCGGAACGGTGCTCATGTCCACGGCGCCCACGCACCCAGGAAGCGCGCCGCGCGGGCGTCTCGAACGTCGTGCCTCCAATCCAAGCGTACGTGACCTTCGCGATGTGTTCGGACGCGAGGATATCCTTTTGTCCCGATACTGGATCACCTGGTCCGCTGGGCAGGCCTCAGGAAGGAAGATTATAGAGACCGTATACGCACTTGACTTGGCAGGGGGGTGATACTGATTACCCACACGACGGCGCATGGGCCCGGAGAACGGGGATTTAGAGTGCGCGTCGTTCAGGGTAGATCGACGGCTGAATCGATTTTCAAAAACAACTATAACGCCCTGCAGTGCGCAGTTAGTTCGAGCAATTCTACGAAATTTCCATATAGTTGGGTAATATTCCACCGATAATAATGTGGAAACGCGGCTGTTGTCATCAAGAGATTTTGGCTTTATGGTTAGAGGGAGGATTGGCATGCGGTGAGTGCTATAGAAACTTGCAGTGCTCGCGGGTCTTGCCGGCCTGACGCGCACGAAGAGCTTGACCTGAGATCAGGACCTCAGACCAGACAACTTTTGTAGATCCGCGACAATATGGAGATGGGGAGCTCACACAATTCAACCAGCCTGTAATCAGCCGCACCATCCACCGAGCAGCGGTGCCATCACGACAACGGGCCAACAAACTTCAAAATGCAACGAAACCGAAATGCACGAAATAAATAGTACACAGCGAGTAGTATAACACAGCCAGAGCCACGCCGAACGTTCATTCTCAGCGCAGCAGATCGCCCCCACCGCCGCCTCACTTCGCGGGCTTGGTATCCTTGTCGAGGTCGAGCGCGGACATCTCCTTCTCGAGCTGCGGCGGCGCGGCGCCCTTCTTCGCCGCGGCGCCCGCAGCCTCGGGCGAGATGTCGTCGACCTTCTTGAGCTCCTGCACCGAGCGGCGCTTCGCCTCGTCTGTGTCGCTGTCTTCGTGTTGGTGCAGGACGTGCAGGTCCTGCGAACATAGCCAGATACATCAGCGCTAGCAACGAGACTGGTGTGTCGCGGTACGTACCCCGTCCATGTTTTCCTGGCAGAAAGGGACGTCAGTGGGGAGCGGCGGAGAGGGAGGGGAGGGCGCACCTTCTCTGATTCTTCCTTGTAGCGGCTGATGTTCGCCTCGAGCTCGCGCGCGACGGGGCTCGACGCCGCGAGAATCGACATGCGCTTCATCGCCGTGATCCCCCACACCGCCCTGCGGACTACACGCACAAACCCCCATCAGCAACCCCCCCACACAACAGCGCAAAGGACGGGACGCACAGCGGGTCTTCGCGTCGAGGCGCTTCTGGATGTGCGGCAGCAGGTCGGTCGGGCCGCCCGTCGGGCTCGTCGGGTCGGGCACGAAGTGCGGC
>SFCI01000808.1:0-14962 GCA_004681135.1 Hericium alpestre | reverse complement strand
TATGGTAATTCCTCAGATATCGTGCCTGGCGGGTTGTTCTGGCTCATTGGGGGGTTCAGGCATGCCTCGGGGACACTTCCCGGATATGTTTCTCCAACGAAAAACATATCCCTTTATGGTAACCATCCGTGGGTAAGTTGACTTAGGCATTTTCGAGATTTTCGTCATTTTGTCCACTTCAGACATATCCAGGCCGAAGTTATGACTTGAGTTTGCAACATAATTACTTTAACATAAATCTATGCTAGAATCAACTGCGGATGTCGAGATAACAAGTAACGAAAGCATAACAAGCAATGAAGGCCTAAAGCCAATGCTGCAAAAGCAGCACTGAACAAATGCGAAAAGATGAGACAAGTGCAATGCAAACGTGATCAGAAAGCGTGTATGACCGATGCGAACAAAAAGAACCGCCACCACCTGCCAGCAGGGTAAAGCGGGCGACGCGAGACTGGGATAGTTGGCACAGTCCTCCACAGCCGTGCGCACGCCGTTACCGGCGGGCTCGACCAGCACACGCGAGCGGAGCTATATGAGTTCGTGCATGAGCATGCATGCACTCGGAATGGGAGCGGGGGTTTGGGCATGAAGCGGGGCTTGGGCTTCGGGTGCTACAGCGGCTGTGGGCATGATTCTTGCATCCCATGCTGTCAGGCATTAGCAGCCTTGCACGTACACCGGTGCACGCTGAGGCTGTGGCATGGACAGCGCAGCGAGGTGAGTGCCGTCAATGAGATATGGGGGCCGTCGAGGCGGTGGGCGAAATGGCGTGGGAACTGGAGGCCGTCAAGGCCGTGGGCAAGGTGGCATGGGGAGCGGGGGCTGTCGAGGCCGTGGGTGAGGTAGCATGGGGAGTGCAGGCGCGAGTGGTCGCGAACCTGCTATAGGGGAACATGAAGGGCACGTGGGCAGCGTAGCACATCTCGGCGGGCAGTCGAGCACACGTGTCTCATGCAGGCAGTTGAGCATGCACTGTAGGAGGCCGTCGAAGCCGTGCGCGAGGTGGTTGAGGGCACGCGCGCGGCGTTGCATGTTTCCGCAGGCAGTCCAGCACACGTGTCGCACGCGCGGGGTTGAGCACACGCCGTAGGACAGCGGGCACTGCAGCCACGCAAGTGCTGGTGAGGCTGAGGACCGCGAGTGGCCGTGTGAGGTTGCCGCGCGTATCTATCAAAGCAACCGGTAAGTACAAGTGTTCACCGCAATATCGACGTACTGACTTACTTATGAATTTGTCCCCTGCCTTCGGGGCATTGACCACCGGCGTCGTCAACGCTGGCAGTAAGAGGCAGCCTGTGAATTGTGATGGTCTGGCCGAAGTCTCAGGACATCGGCGTTCGCTGATGCTGTGGCTGAAAACAGCTCCGATTCAAATTCTCGGCCAATACCGGCCTAATGCAATGCAATTAAACACAAGTCGAAGTCGAGGAGATCACAGGCGTGGCAACTAGTCTACGGAACAGCACGACAGACAGAATATGGAATTAACAAAAAAATATGCTGCATAGGTGGGCAAAGCGAGCGGGAACGATGGGGCGAGGGCAGCCTCAAGGGAAAAGGCCTTATTTTCTGGGCTGAGAGTCAGTATATACATGGATAGACAGCTGGGTGCACGTACCACCTCTGCCTCTTTGCTGGCCTGCCTGCAGCTTCCAGCTGCGAGGCCGATCCAGATCGATGGCACCCGGAAGCGATGGGGCCGAGCAAAATGACTTTGAGCACGGAGGTGACATCTGCCACAGCGTCCTCCCAAGACTTCTCATCTTCGACCTCTTCAGACCCTCTGATTGCCATGCCCCAGAATGCCAGGGCAGCCACGACGCTCAGAAGGCCGTTCTGCCCAGCAACGTCAACCTTCTCCCAAGAAAGGTCCGACGTAGCTGGCTTCAGTGCCATCGAATCTTTTTCAAGGTGAGCGGGGGGTTGAAGTGCACGCCACCAGGTCCAGAATGCCTGCGCCATGGCGTCGGTGTCGCCGATGTCGTATGTGCACCATGCTCTGGCCCACTGGATCCACTCAGCTATCACGGCAGGGCGGCCTTTGGCGTTGAGCCACGGTCTGCCGCCCCCAGGCTATTTTTTGCCAGACATCAGCATGGATCTCAAAAAAGAAAGGTGCCAAGACTCACCGAAAACCCGTGTTTCTCCTCATGCTTGAAGAATGCTGCCAGCATCAAGCGCCAGCCATCGCTGAAGTCCAGCCCCAGCAAGAACTTTAGGGCTTTGGAGAAGAGTACTGGCCATGAAGACGCGTCGAGGTCCCTGAGATCCACGCGCGAAATATCATCGCGAAGGGCTTGCAAGGCGGGCGAGGGCATGGGCGATGCCTTCAAGGCATTCAAACCACGCGTTTCGGACGCCGGCATGGGAGGATGCCCAGGGGGCAGAGACAGGGTGGGGGAAGGCAGAGGTGGGGTGAAGCGTGGCAAAGTCGAATGCGCCTGACGCGAACGAGCAGTTGCCGCGTCCGTCGCAGGCATCTCCATCGCAATGCCATTCGCTGGCGGGATCATCGTGGGCACGTCCTTTGCGGATATTCCTGTGGTGGGCGGATCCTTTGCGGGTGGGGCCGTGGCTGGTGCGTCCTTTGCGAGCAGCGCCGTGGCGGGCAGTTATGTGCACGTTACCGTCCAGGTCTCGCGGGACGGGCACCCGGTCGTGTATGCGGCCTGGCGACTGCCGGAGCGCAGTTATGATTTGGGTGTGGCGGACGTCACGCTTGCGCAGTTCGAGGGGCTTGCGAAGGATGTGGGAAGGGGCCTGGGCAGTGGGGAGTTGCCCTCGAGTGCAGCGGGTTGGTATAAGCTCGCAGCTTCATTAATGATAGGGCTCGAGGACTTTATGAAGGTGCGCGGTACAAATATTTGTTGCATCTATCTATCTTTGGGGGATCGTTGACGCGGGTGTTCTTGCACTCCATAAGGTATTGCCGCCCGCAATTGGAGTTTGCCTGGAATTAGCATATCCTACGGCGAATGTCAGGAATAGCCACGAATTAAGGCATGTCCCGCGCCTGAACAACTTCGTCGACTCGGTCCTGCGGACCATCTACCACGCATCCGCATCGCCCGAAGGCCACGCGGCGCGCCGGAAAATCATCTTCATGTCCTTCTCCCCGGACGCGTGTGCCGCTGTCAACTGGAAGCAGCCGAACTGTGCGTCCATAGCATCCATCCGCACTTTTTAGTTCTGACGCTCATAATTCTCTCATATCATTCCTGCACTGATTCCGAAAGACCCCGTTTTTTTCGCATCACAATGCGGGATAAGGAGCCCCCATCCGTACTCGGCCACGGCAATGAGCGTGGACGATGCCCAGGACCAACGTCTCGCGAGTCTGAGCTCTGCCGTCGAGTTCTCGCGGAATAATAACCTCCTCGGCATCTTTGGCGACGCGCGGCAGCTGGTGCGTCTCCTCGTGGCTTATCAGATAGATAGACCTTCCGCTCACACATTGCGCCCAGGTCACCGTGCCATCACTCGTACGGGGCGTGCGAGACGCAGGCCTGCTCGTCGGGGCGTCGGGGACCCCCGCGGACATCGCCGCTCTCACGCCGAGCAACCTGTCAGAAGGCGTCTCCGTCGACGCGCTTCACCAGGACGGCATCATGGCCTTCCATGACCACGCAGCGCCCCTGTGGATATGAATGCCCATTTAGCACAGACGACGCAGCAGTGGGGGTTGGAGTCACCTGGGGGAGATGTGTGCATGTGTGTAGTGTATCTAGCGATTCAATGTAGCGGTAGTGCGTGGTGCGATTGGATATAGCTATTAGATTGGTTGTTACTAGAACACAGGTTTCTATACGCGGCTGGATGTATGGATGTACTGTAATACAAGCTTGCAAGTCGTCATCTCGTCTGACCGTGATCTTACATGTAAGTACTCGACCTCGGCTATATGGATGCCTGATACAGCGCGGCGTAGGCGCCGCTGAGCTTGAGCAGCTCGTCATGGGTTCCGAACTCGGTGATGGACTGAAAGCGGGGGTGAGCCGCAGGTAACGGAACGAATAGAGGATGGAGACCGACGCACCCCGTGCTCCATCATGGCTATTTTGTCCGCGCGGCGCGCGGTTGCGAGGCGGTGGGTGACAAACACGACCGTCTTCATTTTCTCACCGCTGGGCGAACGTGATATCGCGTCTATTGTCTCGAAAATCTTGTTCTGGGCATGTGGGTCGAGCGACGAGGTCTGTTGCCACGTAGGGCGACATCAGTATTTTCGGCACGCGACCGCGATAGGAACCATCGACGCACCGGCTCGTCGAACAGCAGCAGGTCGACCTCCGGCCGGTTTGCGCGCATGAAGGCGCGTGCGAGCGCGATGCGCTGCCACTGCGGGGACGGTGGGGACCCATGAGCCGCGTGTAGATTGGTGAGAATTAAATCGACCAGCGCACCTCGCCGCCCGACAGCCCGTGCGGTAGCCACGCGGGCCGCTCCGGCTTCATCTCCCTCCCATTACCTGCGGGCACGCCGCACGGTGCGTGCGCCGTGGCGTCGAAGCCGGCGGCATCCAGGCGCGTGTTGATCTTCGCGGAAGACCCAGAGCTCCCGCCGATAAGTGGTGACCTGCCACTGCCTGCAGTGCTGCGCGCGCTCAAGGAAGCAGGAATCAATTCCCTCATGGTCGAAGGCGGCGCGCACGTCATCCAGTCGTTCCTCTCTGCATCGGGCACTGACGGGCTTGTGGACCGCCTGATCGTCACGATCGCGCCGGTTATCGTCGGGAGCGATGGGGTCGGGTATAACGAGGGGCTGGAGCGCGTGCTGGGGCTGCTACATGTACGGACGGAAGTGCTGGGCAAAGACGTGGTGTTTGGCATGAAAGTCGTTACGTGACGGACGCGATCTGTGAGCAGCTCATCGTTTTGCTGTTCTGCGTCGGTGCTGATACCTACATGCAAAAGACCATGCTTACTGTTTCATGCTTTACATTTTAATTCAAAATGGATTAGCACCCAGCCTATGTCCATATGCCCACTCGCCCAGGCTGTTCCTTGATATTCCCAATAGCCTTGAGGATACGAAGATGGTCATCCATTCTCGAATATCGGCGGTTGAGCGTACTTCTACATGCGTCTTTATTGAGGAGTCGCATGTTGATTTGTGGATCTTCGTATCTTGGGAATTGGTCGATAATTCCTGGGTGTATATCTTCTGATGTGCTTTCCAGAACGTATACTAACGTCATGCTCTGCATATCACAGACTGTTTCATCAAGTCCGATAAATTCATCTGAAGTACCGCATCCTGTGTCTGGCGAATCACGTCGAATTTGATGGGACAATACTCCTACGACCTTGTAAGCAATTGCCACGTCGCCGTGCTTGCATACAGAAAATGTAGTCGAACAACATACCACTGAGTGGCAGATATATTTATGAATAACAACATGGTGGTAATACATACATCGAGTTTCAGAACATGGATTATCTACTCTATGAGTGAAAAATGCCCGGGCGAGAAAAAGCCATGACGAGAAATACTGGCAAAGTTCTGAAAATAAGCGCAAACAACGCTGAGACGAGCTGAACAACTCCAGCGAAGATTGAAGGTCGAAAAAGAAGCATGGTCGAAATAAAGTACGAAGATAGAAACAGAGAGATGGCGATGAGGTTTGATTTTGACGATGATGGGGCTTGAGGCGGATGGATATTGCTGGAGAACATTCAAGGGGATGTGATAAATTGACAGATCGTGCTGATGATAAACTTGACGTTGCGAGATTGTTGGTTGATACGTTCCGATATTTGCAGTGATTAAGGGCTTTGTGGGATTTTTGATATTGGAAGACGATGAGATGATGAGATGCCCGAGACGACGTTGAGATAAACCGGAGAAATATTGCACGTGCTTGATGCTGCGGATCGTCGTGAAAAGGACAGACGCCTTTCAGTAACCGTAGTAGGCGCGCTACGACAAGGAGATCAGTTGGGAGCGAGACATGAATTGAATCGTGGGAGGAGCTCACCATCCTGTCGCTAAATAGACTGTCGTGAATAACGATAAGCACAATAAGAGGCAAAGGTACGTACAACAACCAAATGACCTTCGAACCGGTCTTGCAGCCGCGAAGGGTGACAATGTGCCCACGAATTGAATCGTAGAGCAGCGTACGCTGCTCCTTGTCGACCTGAACGCGCTGTCAACCAGCCAGTCTGGCATCGATGGATGTGCGGGACTTACGTTGGGCAGGACCGCGGCAATCAGCTGACTACCAGTGACGGATAACGCCAAATCCACGACGATCGCCCTGCGTCCACTGAGGCAGGGGTCAGTATCGGCGCGTGACGGGAAAGAAGTACAAGAAGCTTGCCCTTTGGCGGACTCGCTCATCCGTTTTACGATTTTATCCAACGTCTCTTTTCCTCCTTCCTTGAGCGCCTTCGTAATCGATTTGGATCCTTGTTCATTCGTAGCGAATTCAAGAAGACCTGCGACTAAATGATCGAGCGCCATCTGACGGTGCTGAGCCGATCCATGCTCCAAGACTGTAAAAGTGGGGTGAGCGCTCGACGATATGTACTCCAAACCGGCTCAGACTCACTATGCTGAATGCAGTACGAGCCCCACTGATTCTTAGCCACCTCGCTGAACACGGCTGGACCCTGGTTCAGCAGCTCGTCCACAATACCGTCCTTAGCGGACTCCTCGAGATTCTCAAAAGCGTGCTGTGCGACTGAGATTAGAACGACGCAGAAGGTAATCAATATGAAAAAACGTACTTGGACGACCAGAGAGCCCGTCTCATGACACGCGAGGGACGCCCACTTTCCCTTCAAGGACTTGTTCACGCTGCATTATTAAGAAGGTCAGAAGAGTACGTCTGATGCGGAACACAGCATAACGTACAAGGCAAAAATTGGCGGCGCAGGGGGCGTCCAGGACAACTCCATGATCTAGACCCACGAGGTCAAAAACGAGGCGAGATGATAACGACGGTTTTACCTTGCTCCAGACATGAGACGCATGTTTATTGACGAGCGTTTGAGCCGGATCGCCGAGGAGTAACTCGGTGACGATATTCAGGCGTATGTCCTCCTCGCAATCGAGCGCCTTCTGTAGGACATGACATCCGTAACAATTGGACGCAAGCTCGACTACACGACCCCTTAATAACAAGATCAGCCGTATAGGCGCTATTAGAAACAACGTTTTTACCTCATGCAGTGGACGATCTTTCGTCTTTCCTCAGGAGTAGATGCGGCCTCAAGGCACCTCTGCACGGCCCAGTTGCCAAACCTGAAAGGGAAAGTCCGCATATAATTGGTGGATAGTACCTAAGGACAGGTGCGCGAAGGACGTACCTATGAGCCATCATCTCGAAGCCCTTGGCGCAGATCGCATCGATAATTTTGCCACGTTCCTGGAGGTCGGCCACTTTGAGCTTCTGTTGCAGGAATATGGACGCCTGCTGGTCCGATGATTTGATGATGCGAGACACGAAGATGGGATACGGCGGAGACGACGAAGGGTGAAGAAGAGTGAGGAAGTTGATGGGCTGCATAACGTGCACGAGAATATGTAAATAAAAAATCAATGGAAATCAACAGCGCGCGCCACTGACCTCATGCGCTTGAGGGTTTTGCTGAGACGAAAGATCAGGGAAACTAGTCTGGAACCCTGGGGATCGTGCGGACTGATCATCCACAGGATAGCCTTGTTCTCTGAGTTGGCCGTCAGACCTCAGCCAGTCGGAGGATATATCGAGCCTTTCAGGGCGCCAAGAAGGGGCAGCAAGGGTGCGCGGATCCCCGCGGTGAGCACCATGGAGCGGCATGTTCGGGTAAGATTGAGCGGGCGATGGCGGTTCGGGATATCCGTCAAAGATCGGGAAAGCATTGGACTCCGCCTGATACAAAGCATGATGTTGCATAGCAGAGAAGGGAGCCTGAGAAGCATTCAAATCATCAGAACGTTGAGCGAAAGGATCGTTGAACAGGAGCGCCGACGGAGAGGGCGCCGACGAATGATAATCGAAAGAAGTATTCAGCTTTAGCTCCCGAGTACGAGCAGGTGAGTCGGTTGGGGTCACTAGAGCAGAATTGATAGAAACAGGCGAAAGATCGGGGGAAGCATTAAGATTAAGCGTAAGAGGAGGCGGTTGACCGTAAGGAGCGGGCGAGTTCAGATTAAGAGCACGAAGTAGCTGCTCGACGTGCTAGACCGGAAAACAGTCAATATATGCGCGAAAAATTCGACGGATAAGGGGAAGTACTGACGGTGTTGTCCATGTCCGGACTGCCCTTTTTGCGACCGTCGCCGATGGCACCGATGTCTTTTTTGCGGCTGTTCCCGAGGAAACCAACCGGTCCAAAAACGTCTTCGTGACCGCCGGCCGCCCTGGTGGACGTCCCGCGACGCGGGTCGGGCGTACCTTTGGCCTTGTCCTCGTCAGCGGAGCGAGAAAACGAGGCGATGGCCTGGCCCCAAGTCGTGTCGTTCGGCTGAGGCTGAGGTGCCCAGATGGAGGACGCCAGAGAGCGCGAAGGCGACTCGGGGATGGTCTTGTAAAAAGGCATAAGGGACTGAGACTGAGCGGATGAACCCATGAGTACGAGCTGTAAATGCGGGGGTTGATGGGGGTTGGAAGAAAGAGAGCGGGACGAGGAGATCGCCCTTTATACGAACAGAATTCGTCCCCCATGTCCTCGAGCTCTGATCAAAGAGACCTTCCTTTCCTAGCAACTCGAGTTCCCAATCCGGCGTCATTGCACCAATCCCACGCCACCGACCTTGACAGCAAAGACAACATCTTCAATCCGCGCTCTCTGAACGTCGCCCCATATGTCGGCCTGATCGAAAATCTCCAAAGCCAACTATTCATGTCGATGTCGCTCGCCATCGGAGGGCTCCTGCCAGGAAAATGGAAAATAACGGCCGGTCCGCTCTGTCTTGAGCGAGTTCTAGCATGTCGGACGTTCATATTGATTGGCAATGTCAAGTTAACCGTGAGCTTCGATGCAAAGCAATGAACCGGCAGACCTAGAACATCTCCACGTTGTTACGAGACGAGCGAATACAGCTATCGATAACGCATTCGGCCACGATCGGCCGTACGGAACGACATAGGCTGACATGGCGAACCTCGTATGCGCACAAGTGGGACGAGATCGCGGATGCCTGAAAGGAAGCTGCTCGCATATACGGAACACAACATAGGCAGATCGACAATTAGAGATCGGAGATACATCATCGTTCAGAGATATCACTCACCGCAAGTCTAATGTCATAACAAGCTTGTGTCGAATAAGACTCGTCGAGATGCAGAGCATGGATAGTAGACCGCCCACGGCGTCGTTCTTAGATTCGCCGTTGTACCAATCGGCATGTGATACGAAGAAAGCAAGTACTCCGAGAATGGACTACAGTCCGAAGCCACACATCTGATGGAGCACAAGCTTCTGATAGCACATGCTAGAGTGAATGACAGGTCGCGATGAAAGCTCGGATTGGTAGACACACCATTTCAAAATTTCAAGAGTGAAACATCTCATCCACACTGACACGATTCGGAAGCAGGGGTTTACCCAGACCTTCCTACATATTGCATAAGAAGCCCAGACTGATGCGAGGCCGAAGACGATGGCGTCCTCTACGCTGAGTCAAGTGCCATAACGATATCGAGAACGTCCGCAGGTCAAGAATCCCGCTCTACGTGCTCGGTCGCTTCGATATAGACGCTTTTGCATGCTGTCCGTTGCCCTCAGCACTCTCGCCTGTTCCGTATTCAGGATCTGCAATTTTTTAAGACACTGCACCTGCGTTCTAAAGCCGTCTCGCTAGGCGTATACTTTTGTACCAAGACGCTGGAAGCGATGCATTGTACAACAAGCATGGTTGAGCCCCAGAGAGACCAATTCATCAATCTCTGCTTGTGGGAGTCCCGCACACAGAGCGCCGGCGGGCGGGTGCCTGGCGGGCTCCGTGGGACGCAGCCCGAGAGCGCATGACGGCGACGGCGGAAACACGAAGATACCGGTGTTGCCACGAAAGGCAACGAGCGCATTTCGTGGTTGCGAAAGGCAAGGGGACAGAGCGGGTCTGTATCGGGATTCGAAGATCACGGAGGTACGGGCGCGTGCGTCGATCCTGAGACATGAAAATAGAAAGTAAGGGTCTGCGCTGCCTTCAGGGCAGCCTGGCTGCAACGAGAGCGCGAGATCTGGATGCAAGCTTCTCTGATGTAGGCATGGTTCTGAATGTGAGATATCAATACAGCCATCGTTAACGCACTCATCAGTGATACAATATCACCCACCGACGTGATCTCCCCACATCTGACACTGAGCAATGGCGACATCGCCACGCGTCTCGCTCAAGTTGCTTCCAGACAGAGTATGCGTCGACGTAAACCCAACAACGCACAAAACCCGACCGCCACCGCGCGCCAATACCCCAGTGTCTGCGCGCACAGCGACGGAGCGCCAGACGTGGGACGACCCATCACCCGCGCGCGCACGACNCAGATGATAGATCCTGCCTATCTCCATGCACGGTAACGCGGCGCTGATGCGCCCAACTCGACACACGGGGCCCCGCACGGCATGCGCGTCCGGCGNCAGCTAGCCTGGANNACTGCACTGTGACAACCGCGCTATTCAGTCCGCGCGAGCGCACGACAGAGTCCGGCCACGCACCTGTTGACCTAACAGCACCCCAATCCGTCTCCGTCTCCATCTCCGTCTCGCCCGGCGCCATCAGCTGAATAGCCACAAGCGCCGTACGAACGCCACCGCCGCCTATCTTCGGCGTGCAACAACAGACCGGCGAGTCAAGGCAAGGCAAATGGTGATACGCGGCATGATGCATGATGCCCGGGGACGCACTCTGATTCGCAGAACGTGCGTGCGCGCGGGCTGCGGAGCGGGCGGTGGGTGGCAAGAAGAAGGCCACGCCGATCAATATCCCGCTGCACGGTCCGCGCGTCGAGATCGTGCTGGCCTGGCTTGCGGCGGTGTGGTTGGTGGAGCTGGACAGTGTAGCGTGATGGGACTGGCTGCTGTATTTGCCTCTTTTCCGGCTTGTGAATAAATTATTTAGTCTCAACGAGTCAACTCTTTCTTGCGTGAGCTGTGATCTGCGATGAGATGTGCTATTTGGCAGAATCATGCGGCAGACGAGCGGCGTTCGCATGCGAGTCATCGGTCGTGTCACTTTTTCCCGTGGAGGAAATCCTTAATACTATCCTTAATACTATGATGATCGAATGGGACAGATGCCCGGTGTCCACTTCAACCCCACAGACTGATCATAGCGCAGCAGAATGCCGAGACAAGGACAGCAGCTATACGTATGCGGCTTTGGATCCCACTAGCATTATGCACTCATCCGAGGAGGGCAATCCGCGTCCATGTCGCGCATACGTACCCTCGCATCTGTATGTAATGATCAATAACGCCGCACGAAACGTTTATCGATATCTGCGCGTCCGCACGTCAGGCGGCCTTCTGCGCCTTCTCATCCGTCTGATCAACGATCTCCACCCTCGCACGCTGTGCAACCTGCTCCAGGTATCGATGGACCACCTGGGCGAGTATAGCAGCGGTGCCTGTGACGGGTAAAAGCAGCGCCAGAAGCGGCGCGGTCGACGCCGGGAGCACGCCGAAGTACAGCGGCTCGAGGAGCAGGACGAACGGCACGGGCGGGGCAGCCGTGTGCGCGGCCGGCGCGCGCACGCCCGTGTCGACGAGCCGGATGCGTGCGTACTGGCGCCGTGTGGCCGTCTCCTTGAGATCCGCAGACGGGGCTGGTCCAGACGCGGTGGAGCCGTGTCCGTGTCTGTGTCTGTGTGATATGAGTGCCGAGGGCGCGAAGAGCCGGATCGTGAAGTCGGCCGGTGACTGCGAGAACCGGAACGACGCGATCGCCGCGGAGGCCGTGAGTCAGGATAGGACGGCGGGTGGATCAGAGGCTGAAGGCGTACGGATGCAGGCCACGATATGCGCAGGGTGAACTTCGTATGGCGCGCCCAGCGCGCGTTGTCCAGATCGAGGACGGCCCATAGCTCGTGCTCGCAGGGCGCTGCGTGCCCTGGAAAGGACGGATCTTCACAGACTTGATGCGGCGGTGTGTCTGCAGGCGCAGGGCGGACATTAAGCCGCTTCTGAGGTGCATCGGGGTGCAATGTCAGCCTAAGTGATGAATGGACGTTAGCAGACGGCATGGTGATATCCAGAGTGCACTTGCCATGTCGCTGCTTCGGGTATCAGTGCATCCACGTCCTGCGACGCGGCGAAATTAATGATCTCGGTGTTTGCGAGCGCGAGGAGGCATTGCGCGCTGAAGAACAGAACGATGAACGCGGTCGCGAGCATAGTTGTCGCGTATCACGTGGTTGATCTCAGACTTCATTTCGAGCGTCCGGTCATCAACCGGTCGTGGCAGGCAAGTCGGCTCAAGAGGCGACAAAGGGCCGATATTAACCTGATAGAAGGCAAATGAAACGATGACACTTCTGCAATCGAACGTGCATTGTAGGCACAGGCTAATATAGCCAAAGAGCTGCCTTGCATGGACACGATCTGAATCAATGAGACTCCAATTACGATACAAATACACCTTGAAAACAGAACATTAAGGTAGAGCGGTAGACGTACATAGATAGCGTATTAGTACAGCACAGCAGACATAGAAATACACGGATCTAAATTAGCAGAAAGCGATCCACAGCACCGACCTTCCGACGAATAATTTTTACTTGCGCCGCGCCTTNTTCGGCGCGGCGGCGGCGGCGCCCCTCCCTGATGGATCTTCTCATGTTGCAGCAGATTATCATGCCTCGTAAAATACTTATTGCACCCCGGGAACACGCACGGAAATGCTATCCGCGCTTTCGTCAGCACGCACAGATCGGGGAAGTAGAGAACACGCACGCCGCTCGTGGGTGTGCAGCGAGAGCATATGCCGGCGCAGATGCTCGCGCCGGACGAACGTCTTCCCGCAGCGCGCGACCTCGCAGGTGTACGTGCGCCGCGGCGCGAGTCGCTCGCGGCGGGGTTCAAGGCGTCGGGAGACGTCTCCATAGTGTGCTTGGTATATTCCGGAATATGAAGAAAGGGGTATTGGGTGGGTGCGTGGAGTCGCTGCGCCAGACGGGGTTGGCAGCACAAAAATGGGTGGTTTTGCAGAGACAAAGGCAAAGCTCGTGTTATGTCGCGGTCATATCAGACAGCTGGGGCTGTTCGACTCGGATGCCGGGGGCGCTAGAAGAGGGGAGAATGTGTCAAGGACGCGGATGGGCACGGCGCTGACTCCGAGGGCGGTGGTCGTCGGTGCAGCGAAACGCTTGGCTGCGTGAAAAGTTCATCTTATCTTATCTCGCTTGATTGGCGCCGATGTACAGTATTCTATAGACGCCGACCCACATGTAAAAGTAAGTACAGGTGTACTTACTCCAATTCCCAACCAACTCTGGACTTTGCTCTCTAACAATTTGCTTCAGATTCGCAATTGACTACTTTAAACTTTATAAAGGACTGCTGAAGCTTGGCTGAAGCAAACTACTGTACTATTTGTAGCTGCATGTGACAAGATGTGTGATGCACGTTATTTCAATAGATTCAACGCCACTCGCAAAACTGCATGTCGAGATGCCACTTCACCCTCGCCTCCCCGCTCTTATCGCCATACAGCAACTGCACGAGCTTGTCTGAGTGACAAATCTATCAGCTCTGATCAGTCGTAGATATGCTTAGAAGACAGAATTCACTCACCACAGTGCTCTTCCGTCGGCCTCTTGTGCCCCTTGTCCTTCAAGGAGTATGTATCGGCCATGGAGGCAATGTACGATGTATCTAGCGCGCTCAAGGCAATAGTCACGACAACAGGGCACCCCACCTCCTTGGTGAGGTACTCGGAGGCCATAGCACACCAGTAGCCATCGAATCCTGGGTCATCTTTCCAAATCTCTTCGGGTGTGACGGAGCCTGTCAAATGCTTCACACAGAACGTCTTGACCTGCTGCATATATATGGGAAATCCATATAGAAACTTTGGTGGGATTATGCCAGGCAGCGACGATGTCGGCCAGAATGCGTCGTGCAAGGTTTCGAGAGGCTCGGCTGTCTCCAGTGCCATTGCGTAGAACTGACACATGCAGGACGGCATGTCAGAGGGCTTCTCGCTGAAGTGGACAATTTCGCATTACCTCGTCTGATACATCTCTGACCCTTCGCACTCGATAACATGCGGGGACGCCTTCGAGTTCGACGTACTCATCTTCAAATATGCTGGGGAAGATGGTCATATAATCAAGTCGTGATAATGACGCTCTCGTCCGCTCTGGGGATTCAGCAGGTGTTGTGTTGCTCTGCATGGTGCGATTGGACGTTGAAATGGATATTTCGCTGAATATCAGGGTGTTTGCTTATACCGGATGCCTTTCGCGAGATCGCTGTGTGCTGTTGTATGTCAAGTGCAGCAGAAAAGCTGCCGCAGGTGTTATTTCGCACAGCGTACAAAATTCTGCTGTATGACTCCTGTGAGTCAATGGAACCAGGGAATTTCAGGCATCGTACGTACAGAATCATTATGTTGCCGATCCACTATCGAGATGGCTCGACGGCAGTCACTGCGGAACCCTCGGATTACTTTTTGCGAAAAAGGTATGAAAAAGTGATGGTTTTTCCATACTTTTCCGAGGCGTGTGAAGTTATATTTTTACGTAGAGAAAGAGCATAAATTTGCAGTCGATTTCGAACTTCGACTCTAAGAATATGACCTCTTTCGAAGACCTTTTTGACATGAAGGAGGACATATTTTATGACACAAAAAATATGAGCAAAAAAGATGTCAGTAGATATTCAGTTAGACAGAATTATTCTGAAGCTGTAGTAAGGCCTGACAGAATTAATCTGTCAGCTTAAGGATCAGCCACATTACGGTTCAAACCGTTACAGGATCTCCCACCGTAGTACAGATTAAACCATAATGAAAGGTCCTGGGCCGCGTAGTA
>SFCI01000807.1:0-14972 GCA_004681135.1 Hericium alpestre | reverse complement strand
CCTGCGGCAGGTGAGCGTCCGCGGGGTGCGGGGAGGGGGAGGAGGGGGAGAGGTGCGCGGCGGGATGGGGATGGCCAGGCATACGAGATGGACGACATGGTGTAAGGCATCCGTTAGGCCGCTATTGCATTCAGGCTACCGTTGTAGCTTTACTTCACGGGAGACATCTATAGCCATGTACGTGTAGCGTTTTTGGTCTTCTATCGCTGATCTGACACACTGAATAGTTCGTCAGAGTCTGCGGTTTTTGTGAGCATCGAGAAAACTCAGAGACATTAGCTTTTGGGAATTGGATAATATGGGCACACCACAGAGTTGAGGAACGTATATTTGGCGCGCAGATGATGGGCACGCAATGGACCGACGATCAGTGCCCAAATGCGGGCTCGCATCCTGCGACCGCATATCCCGTATCCCGATGAACTCCGGCTAACCATGTCCTCATTGAAGATTCGTGGCGCACTGAACCTTGCAAGCGATGGTGAGTGAAGCCAAGTCGCACGGCGCATGCTTGTCCCTCTGACCCATCTAACGCCGAACGGTATCGGTAGCCATGGCTGACGCTTTGTTCAGTGTTATCGAAGGAACTGAGCACTATTTTCCTCATCCATGCACTGACCGAAGCTCAGTGTTGTTGCCTGTGGTTCACCTGCGCCATGTGTCGATATCGACACACGTCCCTTCCCGCAGGCTCTTGAACGTATATAACATAGGTCCTACCGTGTTCCTTTCATTATCCACCAGTTTATCAGCCTCTTCCACACCTTCATCTCGCAATACTCAGCTATCATGTCCTTCGTCGCTCCCAAGCCGCCCAGCCCTCTGGGCCTCTACCGCCCCCCTCTCGTCCCACGCCGGACTGCGCGTCTCTCCAATCCAACTCGGCGCGATGTCCATCGGCGATAAGTGGAGCTGGATGGGCTCCATGGACAAGGAGCAGAGCTTCAAGCTCCTAGATGCGTACTTCGACGCCGGCGGCAACGTCATCGACACCAGCTCCAACTAGTAGGTCACCCTCCCTCAGTGCAGAGGCGCAGTCCGATTGACGCTTCTATGCACGCAGCCAGGACGAGGCGTCCGAGATTCTCATCGGCGACTGGATGGAGAAACGCGGCAATCGCGACCAGATGGTCATCGCCACTAAGGTACATAGATTCTACTTCGTCGTGCCGCCGATCGCTCAAGGGTTTTGCAGTACACCATGCTCTACAAGGGAGCCGATCCCGCTATCAAGCAGCGCGTCAATTTCGCCGGGAACAACACGAAGAGCATGCGTGTCTCCGTCGACGCGCGTCGARGAAGCTCMTGAACAGCATTRCACAACCTCGTCGTGTCGGGAAAGGTGCTCTATCTCGTGCGTACTTTGTTCAGTGGGACAGCTAGAATACGCAGACTGATGTCCGCGACCACACAGGGCATCTCGGACACACTTGCGTGGGTAGTGACCAAGGCCAACCAGTACGCCCGCGACCACGGCAAACACCCTTCAGCATCTACCAAGGCCAATGGAACATCCTTGCCCGCTCGTTCGAGCGCGAGATCATCCCCATGGCCAGCGCAGAAGGTGATCGCGTCTCCTTTCCGTGTACAAATCGTGAGTGCTAATCATCGTGCGTGCGACGTCAGGCCTCGCGCTGGCTCCCTGGGATGTCCTCGCGGGCGGCAAGATCCGCACGGACGCGGAGGAAGAGCGCCGCCGCCAGACGGGCGAGAATGGGCGGCAGATAGGCTTGCCTTGGGAGCGCACGGAGGAGGAGCGTGCGGTGAGCCATGCGCTCGAGAAGGTCGCTAAGGAAGTCGGAGCCAAGTCTATCCAGGCCGGTGTGTTTTCGTCTCCACTATACCACTCCTCCAACCCTCACTCTGACTTTCTTCCATTGATATCGCAGTGGCCATCGCGTACGTCATGCAGAAGACGACGAACGTGTTCCCCGTCCTCGGCGGGCGCAAGGTCGAGCACCTGCTCTCGAACCTCGAGGCGCTCGAGATCGTGCTCAGCAAGGAGCAGATCGCCTACCTCGAGAGTATCGTGCCATTCGACAAGGGCTTCCCGGCCACCCATATTGTGAGTACCTCTGCGGCGAGCACGGGTGATTGCTACTGACGCTGCGTCGACTTAGGGGACCGGCCCTGGAGAGGGCTTCTTGTACCAGATGTCGTTTGCGCAGCAGACGGTTTCGTGGCCGGATCGCGAGCCGATCGTTGCTATCAAGAACTAGAGACTAGAGACAGTCAATAGATATCCTAGGCTGCGACCTTTGGACACGAACGATATGCTTGTGTAGTTGACCTATTCCCAACTTATGTGAGGTCTTTTCATCTGCTTTGATACATATGCTTTCGGCTCTACTATGACGAAGGCAGCGGATACAATAGATTGAACGCAAATTTGAGTTGATGGCCTGAAATCATTCCGGCAGAAAAGATCAGATGAAGGAAATCTCAGAGCACGCTCAAACGGGCATCCAGACCTACATAAACTCTTTATCTTGACGAACGGCTCGCAAGGTGCAACTAAGGTATTCCATCTGCAAGACGTTTTGTCGAAATGACGAATATTCGACAGTGATGCGGACGGTCCGGGACCGGTCCGGCGCTAAAGTGCAAATGCTTTAGTCTGGTTTGGTCCGACCTTATCTTCTCCGACTCTTCGCATATCCTCAAAGCTTGCTCGGCGATTTCGTCTTCTGGCTGAACGCTGTATATCTAGTTCACCTAGGAAGATAATGTTTAGATGTGTATGTCGCGCCTCACGTTTCGTCGAGTTTCGCCCTCCCATCGTTCATTGACCGTGATCAGTTTTGATATTTACCATGCTACCATCTCGGGAACAAAGGTAACGTACATCTGCCTCCATCTCACTATGCGTGACATTGATCGCATTGTACAGTGATTCGAACATCCGCGGACGTGGGAAGTCTGCTTTGATGACTCGGAAGCTACAGCGCTTTTCCTTGTACTCGATCAGGCAGGTTCTTTATCGTCGTGTAGGAGGAACATCACTGTGGAGTATGCACTACTTTGTCAATCCGTCCTTCAGAGAACAAGGCTCTATTAAAAGCGAGGCAATGCACTATGTTGTAGGCAGCCCTTGTTCTATTTCTTGCGCGACGAAGTCGCCACAAGGTATAAAGCTTTGAGGCTTGCTTTGACTGTAACCATTCAGTTCTAGCTCCTGGAGAGCAAGGTTAATCGTCCTTCTTCCTTCGTCAACTTTGATATTAACGTAATCTCGTCTGTGATCTCACAGTGACCACCCGTTCATTTCCAACATGTCGCACCGAGCGCCCTTTCCTCCAAGTCCCGGATTGCCTCCCAGTCTTTACTCCGGAATGTCGTCGCTTCAGATAAACCAGGCCAGCCCTGGTTCCGTCGTAGGAGCTTCTTCCCATCCGCACACGTCTCAGTCCCAGAAAGCCTTACTCAAAGGGCCCAAGGCCGCGCGGCATCAGAGCAGGAAAAGCGAGCACCCGAGCTCATTCACTCCTTGGAAGGATCCACGCCAAGCAACGGCAGCTTCTTCTGGACACAAGCGCACGTTAAAGGATGATATGTCTTATCGGCAAATTCAAGCATCCTGGTGCCCCTTCCCTCCCGATGCTCGAGCGACCACGCGGAAGGAAGACGATGTCATGGTCCGTGCCGGTACGTTATAGTCTACGAAACCGCAGAACAAGGTAGATACTGATTCTATATCTTTCTGCTACTAGTGGCCAACCACATCCGACAGACGACAGCGCTGGGTAATCAGATGTACGAGGAGAAATGGGGCGACGCTGATCGGCGAGTTTCTGAGCTGGAGGCTTCTGAGGCTGTACGGCGGGAGTCCGCGCAGATTATCGCAGACATGCGTCGTGAACGGGAGAGCTTCATGTCAGGCGAATTGCTTGAGCTGATTGCGACATCACCTGACGAGGAGATCCGACAAGGCTATCTGAAGCTCCTAGATTCCTACCGTAGACGGAAGAGAGACGATGAACGGAGGGACGAGCTTCGACATGCAGCATGAGGTACTGAAGGGCATTCCGTTTTTAAGGTTTTGACAGACCTGCCGTGCACAGTAATACATGTAGCTCACTTTCATTATATAAAGTATGTGTGCAAAATAAACTCAATATATATGGCTGTAGCAAAAACTGGTTATCTCTGTCTTTCTCTTTCCGCAAGCCTCTTATGCATTGCGACCATTTGTTGGCGTAAGTCTGCTACTTCTCGTTTGCTGTCCTGAAGTTCTGCGATCAAACTCGGCTCCCTTGATTTGCGGGAATCGGATGCTTCAAGTTCTCTTATCCTGGCGCGCAAGGAAGCTTCCTTTTGTTGACATATGACATTGGGCGTCGAAGTCCTGATCCACTCCGTGGCTGCAGAGACAACTGGTCAACTCTGAGATATGCCATATTTAATGAATAGCTCACCGTCTTGCATGCATTTCAGCTTTCTGTGCTCAGATCGCACGGACGGGTATTTCTCTTCGTCAGGATACAATGCCGCACGTAGTTCGTCATAGGCACCATCGAAAGTGTTGCGGTAAGCTTGCACCCTGTCCGCCTCCTTCTTCCGCTTCTCGAGTAATTTATTTTCCTCAGGAGATATTTCGGCTTTGCCCTTTCCCTTTGACCCGGCGCTGGAGTTGCTCTGGACAGTAGCCCTCACCTTTGCGTCAGGAAGAACCTCGCTTCCCGGAGACCTCGTCCTCTTCGATCCAGAAGACGAGCTCGGCCCCGACCCCATGTCGACGATCCGAAAGCGTTGCATCCGGTCCCTCGGAATCCCATCCAGCTTCGACTGCCTAGCGGGCTTTCTTGGCTTGTGTCGTTCCTTATCATGCGCATCGACTGGCGTCGCCTGCGGCGATGATTGGTGCCATTCAGTTGGAATGGGCGGACGGGACTGGGCAGATCCAGGCGTTCTAGAAGAGGTCATATTCCCAGAGATTCCTTGGGGAGGGACGCTTGTAGGCGCAGTGCTCCTTGGTGGATACGTGTGCGTACCACCAACGTAGGGACCCGGAAACCCCTGATTTTGGGTTTCTGTACTAGCATGAACAGTATTCCCGGCCATGAAAGGCGCTCCAGGCGCAGTATAGGTATAGCTTTCTTGGGGAAGAGGAAGAGGACCGCTTGATGAGTGCGGAGAGGACTGCAGAGGCGCCCTGCCGTACAAGCTGCTTGCGTGCTTGTCGAACGTTGGTGGGTACGAAGAGAGTGGAGTCGGCAGTTCGGAGACGGTTGGTATGGTCTGACGTGAAGAATCGTGATTCTTGACTAGGTACGATTGGGTCGCCGCAGATGACTTCCGTTCCCACTTGGGCCGTCGCGGCGGCTGAGAAGGGTCATCGAAGATACCCCAATTCGCGGGATGGTTCAGGTCGATGTCATCTGGGTTTGTGTCTGCTGGTGATATCGATTTGGCGACATGAGGTGGATTATAGTGGTTCGTTACTGGGGCGTATGTTGGGTTTCGTCTTTCAAATGGTCAGCTCTGCGTAGTCAAGTCAGATTGAATTCGTTTGCGACTCACGAAGGTTGGACATTGTTACTCTGATTATACGTGGTATAGATGGACGTCGTGTTGATAGAACGTTGCGACATTTTCGTTCGTTGAAAATAGGCGTAATAAAATTATCGAGGTCGTCAGAATTCGTAGCTGAGATGATTAGAGCCGGTCTATGTAGTAGTGATCTTGTCGTGTCGTAGAATAGAGGCGTGCCAGCGCCGATGTTTGTCGTAGAATAGAATAACCGGAGGGAGAGCGGATGTGTAGGATGGTACGGAGCCTCAGGCTTGGACCTCGGCATTTAATAGCCAACGTCCCATAGCCTACGTCCTGGAGAGACAAAAGGCAGGCTTTCGGTTTCAGAGGTAACGAGTGGAAACGACGGCTCACAATTATGGTTATTGTAGCCTCCGGACAGTAGAGCGACGGCTACGGTGCTCACAATACGCGAGGGCCGGCACCTGAACATATAGTTGTCGACATCGTGATATCTAAACAATTACGATGTTGATAAGACTCGGTTTCTTGTTATGAACTCGAAATCAAGCTTCTGTGTTGCGTAGCCAAAGACTGATGGTGAGTCATTCGCGCGAAATTGACAATTGCGAGACTATAAGAGACTAGCTATCCCTGCAAATCAATTGTCAGCTCTTGATCTTGTTATCTTCAGCATCAAGAAGATGTACGTTCCTTGACTGGACACAGCTGCGGAGCTCAGGCGCTCGGACAGCGTAACAATAAGCCCATCGCAATGGACCGAAAAAAGCTTGCGAGACCTTTAGCTGAATGATCCCTTAAGAAGCGATCCTAGTAGATGAGGGAGCTAAGCATGTGCAGGCCAAGTATGTCAGCGACGGCGATCCTCGTCAGCCTCCCGCGGTGCAGTGACTACGGAACGACAGGGTTCTTCGGAGAGATTTGATTAAGTGCAGAAAAAAAAGAGAGATGACAATGACACAAGACAGAGAATTTCCTCTAAATGAGGCGCACCAGTTGCGACATAACTCGCATGAGCTGCCAGTGCCAATCTGTGCCGTCGGGCGTCGGGCGTCAAGACTTGATGGGTATCTGTCGTGCAGAAGAGTCCGGGCGCTCGATCATGGAGGTGCCTTGAGCAACATTTTCAAGTGAACGATGTATCTGCATATGTAAAATGAGCTGCGTCTGAGTGTTCTGACACGTTTCGAAGTTGACATTTTCAACGAGTTGAACAGTGGCTGGACCGTGGTGCGTCCGTGGTCCCGGACCGCCCCGGCTGCATAGCTAAGATAGCTTCCGTGCGCGCGGCTATTCGGGTTCCGGGACTGTTCCGAGTCGTGGTCCTTCAGTTAACTTGTCAGGTCGATTTCGTCTGTTTCCATGATATTTTACTGGATTCCAAGCTCATGGATAAAGTCTGCACTGGAAAAGCTACTGAGGTATGTCTTTGGTAAGTACTGCAGGTCTCTATTCGAGTTTCACCTGTAACCGCACCTGATTTTCTTCAGCTTTGATAACACTGTACTGCCGTACGTGTCGGGAACAAAGGCAATCCATGCTCGCCTCCTTTCTGCCGCGCACATCGTGCTTAACGCATATGGTTTAGGCAATGGCCTTGTACTGAACTCGAACGTAGCTAGTCCGATCTGACATTGTCAAGAGCAGTGACGGCGCTCGGTCGCTCCTTGTTCTCCTTGAGGCAGGTGCCCCTCGATGCAGGATAAATGTTACCTTCGAATGTGGACGACCGGTTCACGCCATTAATCGCATGGCCAGACCTGATACAAAGTGAAGTATAAGGGTGGCGAAAGCGCTGCTCTTGTTCTCTTTGTTCTGTCCTTGCTCGACGATGGTGGTCGTCCGCTATAAAACTTTGAGACCTATGATCGATGCCATTCATTTCTAGCTCCTGGTGAGCACGGTAAGTCTATGCTGTCTACATCGTTTGCCCCTCGATGACGTGAACTCGTTCGTGATATAGCAGCGTCCCACCTGTTCACCTCCACCATGTCCCACCCCCACCGGATGCCTGTCCCTTCGAGTCCCGGGATGCCTCCGAGTCTGTACTCAGGGATGTCATCTCTCCAGATAAACCAGGCTGGCCCTGGCTCTATCTCAGGATCTTCGTATCATCCGCTTCCATCTCAACCACAGAAAGCTTTGCTCAAAGGCCCGAAGGCCGCGCGACACCAGAGCAGGAAGAACGAGCACCCAAGCTCTTCCGTTCCTTGGAGAGATCCGCGCGAGGCGACGGCAGCTTCTGCTGGACGGAAGCGTTCGCTGAAAGACGATGCATCCTTCAGACAAGGTCAGACGATGTGGACTCCATTCCCTCCCGACGCTCGTCCGACCTCACGGGAGGAAGCCACGGTCACGATGCGTGCAGGTACGTCACTGTACTGAAGTTCGTGGAAGATGATGTATTGAATTTTTCTCCATCAGTGGTCGACCGCCTGAAAGAACAAGAGCGTCGTATAGGCTTCGTTACGGAGGCAGAGCGTGAAGTCATGTCGCTCTCCGAGTCGATGGTGAACTTGGATCAACGGCTAGACGAACACGTGGGGATGGTGCGCCAGGACCATCGCAGCATGGAACCTATCTTGCTACGTCTACTTCAAATGTCCCCGAACGAAGAGTTCCGACGAGCATGCCAGAATGTCTTGAACCTACATTACAAGAATCGACGAAACGCAGAATTAAGAAGGGCACCCGGCCACTGAGAGGAAGACAGGTCGCGATTTGCACCATCATATGATGTGTACTGTAGTATGCGAATTACTGTATGATAGGAATCGCGTATATAAATCATGTCTTCAAGCTTTCAGTTCTGGTTGTGCTTGGCCTCTAAACATCTTTGCAGATATCCCACCAACTCGTTTGTTGCACCGATTTCCTGCCTATAGCCACTCCTTTCGGCATCCCATTCACGCTCTTTTTCCTGATATCTCGTGACTAGCGTCTTCAATCTCCTGATTTCAGCCTCTAGCCTAGCCTCCTTTTGCTGCCAGACAGTATCCGAGTTCTTGAGTCGTTCTAAGGCTATAAAGAAGCGATTAATGTGATGAGTTATGAGATACCTGCATGATAGATATCAGCTCACCGTCCCGAATACATTGAATCTTTCCATGGTTAGGCGGCGCCAGCTTGGGATTTTCCTCGTCAGGATACAACAGTGCACGAAGCTCAGCATAGACATCGTCGAGCTGATCACGGTAAGCCTGCACTCTGTTGGCCTCCTTTTTCCGCTTCGCAGCTACCTCCTTCTTATCGAGCGACAAGCCAGCTTTGCTCTTGCCTTTCCTCGCATCAGGAAGGGCGTCGCTGCCCGGCGATCTTGTCCGTTTCGTTCCAGACGAGCTCGGTTCCGGCTCTAAGTTCACAACGCGAAATCGTTGCATCTGATCTTTAGGGATACCATCGAGTTTCGAGCTTCTGTGGGCTTTACGGGGCTTCTGTTGTTCTTTGTCACGGGTCTTGGCACTGGTGGAAGGTCCCAAGTCCTGCCCCGCAGGCTGGGAGTAGTAGGAAGAAGACGAGTCTGGCTGCGCCGACGGTTGGTACCATTCCTTCGGAAGAAGCTGAGGAGATGGAACACGCGCATGCGTTCGGGAGGAGGTCATATATCTAGAGCTTCCTTCCTGTGGAGAGATAGAGGCCGAAGGGACAGGCCTCGACGATCGCGCGTGCGGGTCGACGTAGGGCATTGGGTGACCTGAGGGATCAGAACTGGGTTGCAGAATCGTCGCATTCGTTGCAGACGCTTCCTGACTGGGACGACTAGGGCCCATCCGCGGGGCAGATCCGCTCGAATATTCCGCGGACTGGGTGACGGCGCTGGTGTAAGAATAGTTCGTGTAATTTTCGTGTGATGAGTCGTATGCATAATATGGGGTTGACGTCTGGGTGGTTTCGGAAGTGGGAATGCTCTGGTATGAAGCATTATAATGATATGGTTGTGCAGAGCCTTGAGTCGCCGTCACCGGGTCAGTGGCCCAGCCGAGATGCTGGGAGCCTGGCTGCGTGGGGTTGCCGTATGCACCCCAATACGAGGGATTATGGATGTCAACCTGGTTGCTGTCGGGTATCGGGGACGGTCTATTATTGTGCGAGCTGTAGTGGCTCGTTGCCGGGACATATGATGAGTTGCGTCTTGGAAACAAACGGGCTTAATGGCATGGCTAAGCAAACGGATATCGTTGAGACTCACGAAGAATATGCATTGTTACTATATCCATTATATGCGTCGTAGTCAGGTGCTGGCGGTATGCGAGTTGAACGTGGAGACATTGTTGATCGTGACTGATAGGCGTGAATTGATTGTTGAGATCGTAAGGTCACGTAGACGGTAAGATAAGTACCAGTACGTGAAGAATACCGTAGATTAGAGGCGTTCCAGCGCCGGACGTCCCGGTAGACTGACGGGCAGTAGAGAGTATTGGGATTGTAGCTGAACCTCAGACTTGGACCTTGGTATTTAACCGCCAGCATTTTGTAGCAAGTATGCTGGAAAGACAATAACGAGACTTTGAAGGCCATATTGACAGCAGATGGAAACGGGAAGACGACTCACAATTATGGCTGTTGTAGCCTCGGACAAGTCAGAGCAACAGGGGGTACGGAGTCGCAACACAAGAAGGCCCAGTACTCCGGCAAGCGTCGAGATCATTTAAACAATTACGATGTGTGAGACTAGACTTTGTGTTGCAAACTCGAAGTCGAGCTTCTCTCCCGCATAGCCATAGTCTGATGGCAGGCTGCTCCTGGCGCGAAAGGTGACAATTGCAAACCTGAGGAATATTTGTAAATAAGCTTTTGTTTTCAACAGAAATAAGAAAGAGTACGTTCGTTCATCGTCATCCATCTAGCACAGCTCAGGAACTCAGGCGCTCAGGTCAACATAACAATAAGGCATTCACAATATTTACCAACCAATGAGAGCAGCGAAAAGGACTGCACCTTCGAATCCAAAGGTAGTCGTATCCTGCCTTATTGTACGGTCACTGAAGGAATCTAGAGGTAATGCAGGTACTTATGAAAGGTGGATGTGGTGGTCCAGGCTATCAGGTTACAGGACGTCCTCCAGCGCATGCGAGGATGGATCGTGTTAGTTGTCGTGCCTACCCTTTGCGCGCTTCGATAGCACACTGGAATTGCCGTCCCAAGGCAGATTCGTCAACGCGCCCAAGTTAGATGATGGCATGGGGATCTTCGACAAAAGGTTTGGGACGGCGTCTGACGGCGTGCGACTGACTGACAGGGTCACGCAGCGCTCGGGTACGTCCTCGGGTTCGCTCAGCCTGGTGAACAGCGCTGCTGCAGCGATGACGATTCCCGGTGTTCTGCAAGATGTTTCGTTAGAAAAAGAGGATTCGAGGACTGTTCTGTTGTTCAACTTGCAAGAATCGCTAACGTCACAAATGTGATCAATTAACGGTCACGTGGCTGTTATATTCAGCCCTCTCGGGCAACCTCAGTGTCGTCGACATCGACGACGACGACGGCGGCCACAGCGCACTCCCTTTCACCATTGGCGATACTGGAAAAGACAACGGTAAATACTAAATCGCGGGAAGGTGTCATATAACGAACAGAATTGATGCTAAGTGCACTGATTTGCATGTAGATCTACCAACCGCCTTGCACGTCGTCCAACGCACTCTTGAGATAGGGACCACATATTGGCCTTGCAAGGGAGCCGGGGCAGTACTTGTTGGTCATCCTTAAGTGTAGGCAGGTGAGTCATGAGTGTATCTAGGAAGTGAACAACCAAGGTCATCACCATCTGAACAGTTGGTTATCGCTTTGTATGGCTGATGCGAGCTATATGGGCGCAGCCAGCGATGGTGTTGCTCTTGTTGTCCTCATTCTCACAGTTTCTACAATTGCTAGGTCCTGATACTACTCACAGGAACCCACATAGCATCGCCACGAGAACCGGCTCCGAAGGCATACCGGAACCATGTCACTCCTGAGTGACCCCGAGTAAGTCGTACCTGTTCTCCATTTACACAGCTAACACCCTTCCAGCTTCCTCATCCACAGTCTCCGTCTTAACTATTTGCGCACCATTCACGATCCCTATGGATCCCGCCTTATCTCCCTCCCGCCCTCCTTTTCTTCCAATCCTTATATTGTCACCGCGTCTCTAGCCGACCTCGATCGTTGGCCCGAGCTCACTGCACCATCCTCGCCTCCAATCTCGCAAGATGAAGCCGAAGCTGGCGAGGGCTCATCCACTTCTGCACGCCCAAGGAGCATTTCTGGTTTTCCGGGTGCCAATGGGCTGAAATACTCGCAGACTATTCTCGGACCGAATAGGACGGGCGCGATCGGTATGGGAGTAAGTGGGCGTCGGAGGTCTGAGATGAGGAGGTCCGGGAAACGAGCCGCGAAGATAGCCGAGTTGGAGGCGAACGGAGATGCAGAGGCTCAGCAGCAGGCGAAGGGAGAGATGCCTGCCTTGCAGGTCCCTTTGAAGGAGGAGCCTGTATCTGGACCACAATCACAGTCCACCCCACCGTCGCAGTCGCGGAAGTCATCGGCAGCCTCACAGGTCAGCTCCACTAAATCAGGCGACGAGCCGGCAAATCAGCAACAGCAGGTCAATGGCCATCCTACAAATCCGGCTCCTTTCATTCCGAAGTTCAAAGGTGCGGAAGAGATGGACAAGCGCCGCCGACAACGAATGCTTGCGCGCCATGGAACTACCGCGGCACCAACTGTGCAGAGATCTGGGACACCGGAGAAACTCATCAACTCAGATTTGTCGTCATCTGATGAGGAGGGGTCCTCGCCAGATGAAGAGGAGGAGCCCGAGGCGGATGAGTTCGATGATGTGTTGGATGTCGACGACAGTATGGAGATGGATATCGAAGAGGATGATTTCGACCCGTGCGTCTTCCTTCTCCCTTATTATCCTTCTTCCTAACGTCTCTACAGTGAGTTTACGACAACCCGTCCGCCCGGCGCCTCCCTCGCTTCCACCTCCGACGTCCTCTCACTTTCCGCCTCGATTCTGAGTGGGAGCGGCAGTTCCATCCTCTCCAACTCCCTGCCATACCCCGGTCGAAGTCGTCCGCGCCTCAGCCCCGTCACCGAAGGCGCCCCAAATACCGCCAACACTTCCAAAGGCCGGCTCGTGGATTCCTACTTCGAAATCGTCACCCCGCCTCCGCCGAAGACGCCCGAGCAGCCCACGCAAGCCGCACCTCAGAAGCAGAGCAGCCGGCCCCGTGCACCTGCTCATACCCCCTCGCAGCCCGAAGAGGAAGATCTGTTCGCGCGCCAGCCCGTGCCTCCCAGCAAGCCCGCCAAGTCTGCGCTGTCGGCCATGCTCGCAACGACCTCGACGTCAAATCCGTTCTCGGATCTGTATTCTGCCATTTCTGGACGCGGTGCTGCGTCTGGTGCTGCGATCACGATCTCAGTGTTCTTCCCGCATGCCATGAACCCGAGTGGGAAGGAGATGCAATTGACGGTGCGACGCGATGCGACGATGGAAGAGGTGCTTGGATTTGCGCTATGGAGTTATTGGGAAGAGGGCTCGGAACCAAGGCTCGATGACCTCGCGAGGGAGAAGAGCGACGGTAAGGAGGAGAGGGAACAAGAATTGTTAAGTGCCGTGGGCTGGGTGCTCAGGATAGCAGAAGACGATGGAGAAGTGGACGAAGATTTCCCGCGTAAGCAGGTCTCCTCTTTCGCGCCTCCAAATGCTGACATGGCATCTCTTGAACGCGTTTACAGCGCCTGATAGGACTGGTAAGATCTCCAAGTTCAATTTCGAAGCGTACGCCGTGTTGGAGGCTTCTTCTGCACAAGGTCAGCATTTCCTTCCCCGTCGCTTCTTTACCATTGTAAGGTGATATTTTCAACAGTCCAACAAAACAAGTTACTCGAGTCCAAGATCCAGCGCTCGCCATCTCGTGTCACCAAAACCACGCCAAGCGTCGCCGCGAAGAAGCCCGACATGCTCGCCGCACCAAGCACGACACCGGCGACGAGCGGAAGCGCGATATTGGGCTCTACCCTCGTCAACTCGTCAATATTCCCCTCATCGTTCGGACCGTCACCAGGCTACGGTCCACAGATGTTCCTGCGTATCAGGGTCCAGGACACCGCAGACGCAGTGCACATCTCGACCACGATCCCTGTGTAAGCCGTCTTTACGTATGCCATGCTGTGGTATTGACTTAAGTATGCGTAGGTCTGCGACGATGTACATGCAGGAAGCACTGGAGCTCGTCTGTCGGAAGCGGAAGCTCCAGCCGAAGGAATATGCGCTTCTGCTGGGTGACATGAGCATCCTGATTCCGCTTGACCGTACGGTCGCGAGTTTGCAGGGCAAGTCGGATCTCATGCTTGTGAAGCGGTCCATGCTGCCGCATCTGGGCGTGGACGTTGGTCGACCTACCGGGAAGACCACTGATCCCAATGGTATTGTCTTGCGTTTGGTGTCGCTATTTTGCAAGGCTGATCTTATATACTTTCTAGCGTCGATCTTCAAGAGGATTTCGGATATTCCAGAGACGCAGTATAATGCGGCTGGAGACTACACCGCCGCATACAAGGTCAGCAACGTTTTGAACTCACGTGTCCCGGACATTTCGTTGAAGCCTTGTAAAATTTAGAAATACACGGTCTTCCGAAAGTTGCCTATGCTTGTCGGCCGTCACGAACGTGTCCTCGCCATCGACGGCGCCTACATCCACGTACGTCCAGAGTACCGCCTGTATTTCGCATCTCTCTCAACTATGTCTGCAGGTCATGCCGTCCTCCAACAGGGCTAAAGCCGTCTTCGACAGCGGGAAGACCTCATCGTACCACATCAAGAGTGTCGTGGCATGTCAGCAGTCGACGAAGCAGCCCTCCACCTTCCGCTTCGTCGTGCACCGCGACGGAGGCAACAAGCGGTACGACTTCGAGGCGGAGAACGCTAAGTGCGCAGGTGCGTCCATCGTGTTTTTGTTTGTATTGGTTAGTTTGACGTATGAACATGGTGGATGCAGCGGAGATCGTGCAGACGATCAAGAGCCTGAAGACTGCATTGGAGAGGAACGGTACTGTGCACAAGTCCAGGCGGAGCAAGCATGTCGAATAGGAGGGAATGCTGTGATCTGCATTGTATACTATAATACTTTTTATCATTCCTAGGACCACTCCTACCACGTTTCATATGGTCTCGTGAAAGAACAATGAAAGTGAGTTGGTTACAGATGTGAACAGTACATGAGGCAGCAGGGTTTCGCGTAGCGCGAGTCAACGCTCAGCGAGTACAACTAAAAGGGCGCCTGCATTATCGGAACGTCTGAGACTGGTTCCCGCTCTTGACCTGCGTACGATCGCGAGGCGGAGCAGGGAAATTGCCAAACTCGATCCCACCACCTGTGCAAATGACCACATCAACATACATCTCCCGCGGCTCATCACAGATGAGTACGCACCTCTGGTCTTTTTCTGCTTTTTCCGGGGAGCCTTGGCACCCTCAGTAACAGGCTGAT
>SFCI01000806.1:0-14982 GCA_004681135.1 Hericium alpestre | reverse complement strand
ATGCAGTACTTGGAGTAGGTTCACAAAAAAAACATGAGGTCTGAACATGTGCGTCAGCGACTTCGACACCACAGCATGACCTTGAGACATTATTCCATGATAGATTATGATATCGTGATAGACTGTAGTGATATGACGAAAATGACAGAGCTCAGGTCGTCTTGCAGATGATCTCGTCGTCCCAGCCCTCAGAATTAACACCATGTCGTATGATCAGCAAGTCATTGGGGTCAATGGCCTTCTTGATAGCCCTCAGCCGAGGATAATTGCTCGCCCACTGTGCCTCCTGCCAATCCTCCAGCAAAATATCCGGCTGAGATACGCCGATCAGTTAGCACAAGAGCGACAGATTGAAGAGGCCCGATGCGCACTTCATTAATATACTGCCCACCAGTCGGCGGCGGTGCCAGATCCCTGATCGGCTGGATCTGCGCGTGCACGCTCTGGATGGCGGCCTGCACCTCCGCTGCGGTACTCGACTGGTCAAAATTGGCCGCGAGCGTCATATCCGATACAGTGTTCCGCCACGCAGGCGTTATCGATGTCGCGTTCACGGACACGTTGCCCACGACACCGCCCGCATCGAGGCTACGGATGACATCCGATCAGCATGGCGCAGACAAACAATAGAAGTGTGCCTACAAGGGCAGCCCCAGTCCAATCTGCGTCAATACGCCGGCGAGCGTCGCCGCGTTCTCTGGCGCAGTCAGCTCGCGCGGCATCAGCCACGACGCCTGCACCGAGTACAGCGTCTGCTGCGCAAAGTTCAGGCCAAAGCCGCGCGACGGGTCGACGAGGTTATTGTAGAAGAACTCGTACCACGACGCGTACTCCACGGACATCGCCAGCGAGACGTTTACGCCAGGGATCTGCCGCGATGCATCGAAGAACGCCTGCATCGTCGTGTTCGCCGCCGGGCTGGCGGGCGTGCCGGGCGTCACCATCGTCAGGAACAGCGAGCCGTTGGAGAACGGCCACGGGCCGGACCATCCGGCGTCTGCGATGGCGTTGTGCGTGCCGACCCATGTCTCGAGGAGCTGGTGGTATGATGAGCTCGAGTTGGCAGTCGCAGTGTAGAATGCGGCCGTGTACGGAAGGTTGGGATGTGTCCTGTACGTGATGGACGTCACAATTCCGAAGCTCGGAGCGCCTCCGCCACGCAACGCCCAGAAGAGGTCGGCGTTCTGGTAGCTGTTTGCGGTAACGTGAGATGCGTTCGGAAGGACAACCGTGTACTGGAGAGTGTTGTCGACACCTGTCAAAAAACAAGTAGGATTAATGAATCGGAAAGGCCAAGACTCGTGGACATACCTAGGCCGTAGTGGGAAGACATAACACTGTGCCCAGCGCCCGTAGGCCATCCGCCTCCGGCGCCGACTGAGCGACTGAAGCCACCGACAACTGTATGGTTCTGGTCATTGACGAGTCGATAGACGTCGCCCCACAGCATGCCAGACCCGATGGTTACGGCTTGTAAAGACTCTCAGTATGGTGTCAATACTAGTCATGTCAGATTATTACCAGACTGTCCCGGCGTAGAGTGGCGTGCGCCTGCGGGCACAAAGCTGTCCGAAAAGTTGGCACCTTGCAGACCGCCCGTGAAAAGCTCGACCGCGCCGACACCGAACGCACGTCCCATAAAATCATGTCTGAACAAGGCTCAGCACACCTTTAACGTATGTCAAGAGTAAAAGCATGCCTACCCAGTGTTCTTCACCACGAGTCGCAAATTATGCTGAGCCGCGAAGCGCACGGCGGACTGAACGTCCGCAACCGTAGTAGCATTGATGGAATACGTCGGCACACGACCCTGGAAGCACGTCGAGTTTGGAGCAACGTCGAATCCGCACCCTTGAATGCTAGTATTCGTGAGTACGGACTCGAAATTGGTGTACTGCAGCGCGTTGCTGGACGTGGCCAGGAAATCGTCGTCCAGGTGCCCCGTGGTTGCCGCCGCGCATGCAGACGGGCTATAGTCTTGCGAGGTCGGGTAGCACGGAGACGCGAGCGGCCGCTGGTTGGCGATGAGAGGCTGGCTGAGGGACCTTGCGAAGGTGTTCCACTGCGACCGCGACGGGAAGCAGGGATCCGTCGATAGGCATCTGCATTTCCGCGATGCTGAGGCGGCCGAGGCGAGGGCCAGGCCGAGGAGACTGTAGCTGAGCATCGAGGACGAAGCGAGTGCGGTCAGTACCAGAGCCCAGGAGAGTTTTTATACGACGTCCACAAGATGTGAAACAGCCTTCGACATCCTCAGACTTTCGAAGAGCAATAGAGTTGCCAGAAGGTTGACGGTTGCAAATCAGTCGGAAGCAGACTTAGCGAGATCTCAGCGTCTGTTTCGCGCCCATCCTGAGTAAGGTTGCGAGCGTGCCTTGACCTACTATGCTACAACCTCGGTGGTGACTGAATGGCCCGGAGGTACTGCATTGCGATTGGCATTGAGATGGCCGGAAGAGGGAGTGATGGTGTGTAGATGGTGATGGCTTGCCAAGCGAAGTCGGCCGATGGACTTCGGCCTGATGATTGTCAGGGTTGCCAACATCACTGGAAGTCGGAAGCAGCCTGGAAGCGATGCGGAGCGCCAGAAGTTCTCGTGAGCTCGTAACGCGCCTGTGATTTGATACACCAAATTGAGATATTTCTGCTTGCAGCTATTGTAGACTTCCAAGGGGATGTGCAGTGGAGACTATGCCACCATTCATACAACAATGATGTGCCGCAATATCGCATATACCGGGCCTGGAAAAGGGAGAAGGGTCGCTGCAGGCGGAATTATTAGGGACCTAGGATGACGGATTGGCCATCCTCTCCCAAGATGGATGTCCAAGTGCCGCAAAACCTCTGCGAGACCTAGCCAGGTGAAACCGACAGCGTCGGACGTCCCATCACATGAAACATCAGACCGCTATCACCGGTCGCCTCTATTAGTACATGTTGTCGACCAAAATGACCTATGTGCATGCTTCGGGCTATCATTGCGTGAGCAGAGCTGAAGTCGCATCATGAACACCATTTGGTTAACTGAGTGTATAGCCACTTACCTCAATACCATGGATGGGTTTGCAATCTTCACAACATCCTCTTCAGAGAGGTGAAATTGCTATCGACGGAGAAGCGGCCAGAGGGCGATCATCACGACGGCTTGAAGCAAGAGGCAAAACGAAGGCAAGACGGAGGCAGAACCGTAACAAGAACGTTGCTCGGCGGGTGCCGAAAGTGTGCCGACGCGTCGGCGGCTAGATAAGTATTAGCAGTCCCAAATACCAGGTTCTGCCTGATAGCCGCAGTCTCTTTCGCTCTTTTATTGACGACAGTCACGGCACGACGGCCATTCTCTCTGTACAATCAAACACGCAGGGAGATATGGCCCAGACTGGTACTTCGATCCAGGCCATCGCCGACCGGCCTGAGATTCACAAGTGCTGCCGCTCGCTCGAAGCTGTGGTCAATCTGCTCAGTGACTATACGGAAGCAGCGAGGGCAGTGGTGACGCTGCAGAAGAAACTGGCGAAGGCTCTTAGAGAAGCTGCTGGGTTGAAAGCTACCGGCGACATTCCAGGTGCGCTCCGTTCTCTAGTTCTTCAGGTTGTGCTCCCCGTGTTTGCACAGTTCGCGCCGACTGTTGGCTTGACAACCATTCTGTATTATATACTCATATTGTGATTTTGTTCAGGGAACACGTTTACTGTAAGCGCGGGGTTATTTGAGGTGCTTTCGGACGTCGACGGCAAGTTCGCGAAACTGGTGGACAAGGAATGTGATACTGTTAGTGGAGAGGTGCGAAAGTGGTTCAAGAAACTTGCTGTATGTGCCTCGCTCCATTCAGTGGATCGGGTTTTGAAACCCGTTTCCTTTGCTTTTGTTTCGGGCTGCAGAAGGAAGAGAAGGCACACGATGACAAGATAAACGCTGCGAACGCAAAGATCAAGCAGGCTGGTGCGCTCTGCTGGCTAATGCGTGACCCTTCATATGCTCATGGGGAGGCTCTATCATATCCTGTATAGGTCAGAATTATGAGAAGAAAGCGAAGAAAACTGCATACGACGCCGCGGATGAACATGCGCGTTATATCGCGCTGCTTTCGTCTCTAGGTCCAGAGGTACAACAAGAGAAGTAGTCAGTATTGCAGAAATTGCATTCGCTCTTCAACTCAGTACGATACTAATTATCCGTGCTTTCAGCAACCACGCTCTCACCATCTCTCAACGCAATACCTCCATCACATATACCGTGGCTGGCACTCTCGCCCGCGTCGCAGACGCCGAATGGCTCCGCGTGAGTGAGAACGTGCGTCGCTTTGCCCCATTGATCGGTCAGGTGGGCGAATGGCGCGCATTATGTGAGGGCGGTTGGACCGGCAACATACCCGCAAATCTACCAGATGTGGATGCCCAGAATAATGGACATGTGCTGTTACCGGGGCAAGTGCAGCAGCTACTTCAGAATGGCGAGAGTCGTCCAGCTGCAGATGGGGGATATGCAGCAGAGGCACCGTCTGATCGGAGTCAAGGTATGGACAGGCTTGAATGCATACATTTCATTTCATACGAGTACTCCAACTGACTTTGATGATGTCTTGACGTTGTCAGATCGTCGACCATCCCCTGTGCCTCTTTATAATACGCCGCCGCAGGGTGTCGGGCAAGAAGCCGCAACTGACTCTGCGAGGAGTAATCCCGATGACGCTGTTCAGGCCGATGTGCCTCCCAGTGGTACCGATACACTCGCGCGTCCGGAGGCGCGTCCAGCAAGCCGTCCTGGTGACCGCGACCGTGAGCCTCAATCAATTTCGACTTCCCTTGCGTCGTTCCCTTCCCCGCCCACGCACTTCCCGATCCCGCCTGTCTCCGCCAGCAGTAGCAAGCCCGGCACGCCCGTCACTGAATCGCCTCTCACCTTTAACCGAGAGTTAGCGACCCTGCGTGACGCGAAAGGCCAACGCGCGTCCGGCTCCAGTTCCGATGCATCGCATTCATCGCCCGGCTCGAGCGGCATCGCTGTGACGCCGGCCCTTTCCAAAGTGGATGAAGCACCTGGTCAGGAGCGCTCGATGCGCGCTGGGCCTAGGAATGAGGCTGTTCTCGACACCCCTGCTTTGACAGATGGGTCAATGTCGCCGCCGACGCCACGCGCGGAGACGCCCGTGACACCACCTGCTTCAGGAGCTTATGCGTTCCCCACTCGTTCGGATGGAAAGGGCAAGCAAAGGGCGGGATTGGGTATCAACACCATTGTGGACGAGCGCGCAGACGAGGGACAGCGAGAACCGGCCTCTGGGTTATCGCAACTAAGCTCTCATCTCCCTCCACCAACTTCAACTAGTGCATCCACGTCTAATTTTCGCTCCAGCTCTTATAATGCCAGTGGTGGTGGGGCGTTTAAGAAGGGGGATTACCTTGAGGAACGCGAGTTCGGCGTTGACGCGCAGCAGGACCAGGATCGAACGAGGAGCTTGGATGGTAGGCAAAGCAAGAGGGACAGAGTTGAACGGTCGGACACAATGCGCAGTACGACTAGTGGGACTGGAAGCATCGTCGCTCAGATGCGGCACAAGTATTCGCATAGCGTAAGTACCACGATGGTTGTGGCACTATGCGTGGGTCTTGACGACAGCTTCAGACAGGTCCGGCTTCCGTGCCACCGCGCGACGTCCCGCGATTACCACTTAGTGTCTCTCACCTCGCGAACAAATACCAGTCGGTTGCCAGTCCTGTGGAGGCGTCGTTTCCTACACCAACTCCTGCTCCGCAGGGGAGACAGCAGGCATCACCCGGGGACTCACGACGTTCATATGAAGTAGACAGTGCTCCGTCTCGCGTCCTTCCAACACCACCGACCCCTGTGGACCATTACTCCCGCCGGAGACAACGTATCGAAGAACTGGAAGAGCTCGAGCGCGCGAGCAGGAACTAGAGCTCCGCGCCCGTGAGCGCGGTCTGGATCGACAGCGCGCTGTGGCTCGCGGTGAGGAGCGAGATCTCCTCGAGCGCGGGCTGCAGCAGGTCGAAGAGGACCTGCACGATGCGCGCGGGGTGGAACGTCGGGAGGATGTGCCGCGTCGACTCGAAGGGCATCACCCACATGCTGCCGAACCAGTAAATGGCGAAGCGGCTCTTGTATGGGATTTCGGAGACGAAGGTGAGGAAGAAGGGGTGGATCACGGCTTCGATGGGGTCGAAGAGCGCGGGGTTGGCGGCGTGGACGGTGGAGAACTCTTTGTTGCTGAACGTGGGGCAGTCGAGGAGAACGAGGCGGCGAAGCTTGGGGAGATGCGGGAGAATGTGCAGAAGGGCGTCGGCCGTGAGATGCGAGTTTCCCGAGAGGTTGAGGACTTCAAGCGACTGCGGCTCTGCGACGACTTGCAAGATCTGCTCAGCTGAAAGGGGAAGCTGCGACAAATCCAGAGAGGCTTTGTTTCCGCCGTGGGCGAGAACTTTGGTCAGGAGAGGCAGGCCGGCAGGAGGAATGTCTAAGAATCCTCTCAGCTTGGCCAACACTCGAGGACGATAGTCTTCTCGTGTGAGTATATCGTAGACTTGTTCCATATCGCCACTGGACCCGGCGACATCGCTGTCCAAAATGGCTCTGAGAGAAGCCTCCAGAATCGGGTCCTGCGTTCTGTCCGCAGACACAGCTGCCTCTGAATCGGATGCTTCTTTCTCTGCAGCTGGGGATACCTGATATTCCGAGGGCCAAGCTTCGGCAAGCGAGGCCAGCTTGATGACAGGAACGTCGTCCAAGGTCGCGATCACAGACCTTACGGATTCTTCGCACTCTATCTGGCCGTCGTCCTCTGGAAGAGACTTGAGTTCCTCGAGATCTTGCGGCGGATAGTACGCGCGGCAGTACTGCTCTGCCGAAAGTGGAATGTAATGTTCAGGCTCGGGACTAGCGCCTTGAGCTTCCAAGCCATTCACAGAGACGAAGCAATATGCAGGCGAGGCGGGGTCTGTGACGTCTATCACCGTGATCCCGTCGTTGTTATCTGATTGGAAGGGGCGAATAAGATCATTCTGGTCAAAATCTCAGACGGAGCAAATTCAACTCACCGCCATCGCCGCTGCCCATATCGGGATCCATACTAGAGCCGCCTATGGAACCGTGGCCCGTTCTCAACCCCCTGCCTGCACCTTCATCCTCTATAGGCTCCAGGTTGACATCCCAGCCCGAAGCGAGAAGGAAAGAGAGGAACGGGCAGGGGAAGCGAGTCCGAATGTCCTCCTGCTCCTCCCACAGTCCCTGGATGGTCTTCAGCTCGTATTGGACGATTTCCATGTTTTCGGGCTGCTGCAGGAGGGTGATGAAGCGACGCGTCCCAATCAGGGGGAGGCGGCCGTAGCACCATTGGTGGTGCCACGCGAAAATGCAGCGGAGACGGCCTCGGGAGGAAGGGGGTGCACCTTTAGCACGAACTCGTGCAATGAGGAATACTTGATGGCGCTGGCCCATTTTGCGAGTCGAGTACAGAGTATATGTTGGTGATGTTGGGTATCGAATAGTGAGATGGGAGTTCGAGGACTTGGGAGATCCTCGAGTGAGGCCTTGTCCTTAAATAGCGTGCCGAGTGGCAAGAAGCGCTTTGTTCTCTTTTGTTCTCTGTTAAGAGCCTCCACGCATTGATATGACTGGTTTGTCCTGCTCCACAAATAGCCTTTTGTCTGGAAAACAATAGACACTATCAAGTTCGCGGAGATGGCGATGAACGAGTCTTAAACAGAGAACGACTATCTTCTGTGTAAGGTCTGCTCGGAGACTATGAACGAGTGTCAAAGCTTTAAGCAGAAAAGGGAGACGCAAGAAGCTCGGAGCCGACAAAGGATCCAACCAACTCATCAGATGATCGATGATCCCGCTTGGTGCTTCAACACCACCCATGTCTTCGTCCGCCAGCTCTGAATTCTCTGTGGACCGCGTCCATGATGATCAGATTTGACCACTGCCTGCAGGCTGAAAAGGAAATGTCATCACCGACGGTGCTGCACGCCAATGCACCGTTTGGACCTTATGATCACCCTTTTTATTTTTTAACACAGGCAGGCCTACAACGTTGATAAGATGCCGAGGAAAGCATTCAAGCAGGCTGACTCGGCCAACGACGCAGAATCGAGTGAAAATTGTCTGACGTCGGTCCCCATATGGTGGAGCTCGAGAGAGATACGGTGCCTGATCATATCGCAGCGTATATAAGCGCCAAATTTTTCACATCATCCCTTGCGCCGACCTCTGCCTTCCCCCCATCCCTCCGACCCAGCAGCACCATGTCGACCTATTCCATCAAGAAGGACGACCAAGAAGAAGTAGCCTCCTCGCTCGACCAAGACGAGCTCCAACTGGTAATACTACTGCAGTCGGGGCAGCTGTCGGGGACCATCTAGGCAGGCATGAGCGTGCCCTCGCGGCATTGTCGTTGAATCGGTAACGTCGGTTTCTGGTGGTGAACTGGAACGGCTGCGGGTATCCTCGTGCATGTCTGCGGCGCGGCTCGCGCGGCGTCGCAGGGATGTCGGGGATTGAGATTATACCGCTTGAACCTGATCAGCGCTCAGACCTGCGTAGGGAAGCCCCCAGTGTCACAACCACCTTGTTCCCTCCCTCGTTGAGGGAGCAGAATTGTATTTACTGACGTTTGTTTTGCTTATCGTTTCAAGGAGCATCTCGGGTACAAGCCGGTATGTGGATGGCGTATCTCTTATCTCTGTGCGTTGACATCTGTCACTCTAGCAATTGCATCGTACCTGGCATCTAGTGGAAAGTTTCGGAGCAAGCTTCTGCGCCCTCAATTTCATCGGCGGCGTCAGGTCAGTACAACCTTCGACACACGAGTTCTTTTTTCTCATTTTCCAAAACAGAGGCGCGCTTTTCCTCGGGTTACAAGCTGGTGGTCCGGCGGCAGTATGGTAGGATCTTAGCATGCCTGCCAATTATTGCGCCGTCTGACCCGCGAACAGGTCGTCGTACCTCATCACGATGGTCTTCATGTTCATCACTGCGGCCGTTCTCGCGGAGATCTGCTCCGCGCTGCCTCTGAGCGGGTCCATCTACATCTGGAGCGCGGAGAGCGCAGGGCCAAAATACGCCCGGTTCTTTGGCTTCGTCGTAGCGTGGTGGTCGACAACGGCGTGGATGACCTTCGTCGCCGGAAACTGCCAAGTAAGCGGACGCCATACCCCCTTATGCTGGAGACTCACACTTTTGTTTGCATCACAGTCCACCGCGAACTACGTCGTCTCGCAGCTCGCAGTCTGGGAGATCGACTATCCGGGCGGCACCGCAATTGGGAATGTCAAATGGCGCGCGCTCATCTGGGCCATCTCCGAGGGCATGCTGCTCGTGTCCGTCGCGGTGAACTATCTCCCGCCGAAGTGGTACTCGGGCGTGTTCAGGTTCTCCATTGGCTTGATGATGGTCGATTTCTTCCTGTGCCTGATCTGGCTGCCCATCGCGGTGCACAACACGTACGGCTTCCGGACTGCGAGCGAGGTGTTTACGATGACGTGTACGTGTAGTGGCTTGGACGGGGATGATGTTTCCTAAATTTGTTTCGCAGATAATGGGACCGGAGCACCTGCTGGGTGGAATTGGATGCTGTCTTTGTATGTATCGATGACTTGCTGAATACCGCATCAGCTAAAGCCGCGTCTAGCCTTTTCACCGCTGGGACGTTGACGGGCTTCGACGCCTCTGGACATATCGCTGAGGAAACCAAAAATGCCAGGTACATGAGCTTTCTCCAACAGCGAAGTCAGTGGCTTACGCGCATGATCACAGCGTTACCGCGGGCCGCGGCATCCTCTTCTCGGCCATCGCCACGGGTGTGCTGGGCTTCATCACGACGATCCTCTTCCTCTTCTGCACACCCGACCTCGACACGCTCTTCGCCCTCGACGCCCCGCAGCCCTTCGTGCAGCTCTACGCGCTCGCGCTCGGCAAGGGCCCGAGCATCTTCATGACCGTCATCGCGGTCCTCGGGCTCATGATGAACACGAGCATCGCGATCGTCGCCGCCTCGCGCCTCATCTTCGCCGTCGCGCGCGACGGCGTGCTCCCGTTCAGCTGGTGGATCGGGCGCGTCGACGAGCAGGGCCAGCCGAAGAACGCGGTGACGGTGAGGAAGACGATTCGCGAGTGGGAGGAGCGCTGGAGACGAGTCGGCCGGGTTCCGCCGAGCGAGACGGCTGCTGTCGGATTTTGCGCATCTTATCTTATCGCGTGCCCATGTCGAGACTGTCGGTGTTCGCACATGTACGCTCGTATCGCTGCCTTGAGCTGCCCAGATCCGTTCTAGAGGCGAATACGATAGATACACCAGCGTCTATCCGATACGCAGTATCTCTCGACACTGCTATAAAGCAGGTACTAACCTGTCCACGAGCTATCTCACACATCTACCAGGTAACCTGACATCCCTCTATCGCTAACGAACCATGTCTACCCCGACGAGCAACGAATCCGGCAGGCTCGCGGCCGCGCGCTACGGCAAGGACAAGATCCGCGTCTTCCGCGTCGTGCGCGAGCCCGCGCCGTCGAAGGTGCACCATATCGTCGAGTACATCGTGACTGCACTCGTCGAGGGCGACTTCGATACCAGGTGCGTGCTCTTGCTGTCCCTTAATGCAGCGTGGAATAAACGGCCTGGAACAGTTTCACGCAGGCGGACAACTCAGTGGTGGTTGCCACGGACTCTAGTGCGTGAGACTTGGATTTCTGATCTATAGTATCGCTGAGCGGTATGCATGTTTGTGCAGTCAAGAACATCACCTACTGTTAGTCCCCCGTTTCCACTCTTCCTCCGCCTGTTTCCTAATCATGGCCCCATGCAGATCTTGCGAAGACCTCCCCGCACGTCCTCGACCCGACGCGCTTCGCGCTGCACCTCGGCACGGTGCTCGTCTCCAAGTACGCGCACCTCCACCGCGCGTACATCACCGTCCAGCAGCTGCGCTGGGCGCGCATCGACGAGTCTGGCGCCCCGCATACGCACGCCTTCTGGCGCGACGGCGACGAGAAGAAGGTCGTGCGCGCGGAGATCGAGAAGCTCGCCGCAGGCAAGCTGACCGCGCGCGTCGCGGCCGGGCTGAGCGATCTCCTCGGTGTGTCACTTCGCTTAGTGATATATGGAATTTGTAGAGTGACGGAAGCGTGCAGTGCTCAAGACGACGGGGTCCGCGTTCGAGAACTTCGTGCGGGATGAGTTTACGACGCTCTTGGAGGTCTCGGACCGCATATTCAGCACGTCGGTGGACCTTACGTACCGCTTCAAGCCGCTCACGATTAATGTCGGCGGTGCGGGTGATGGGCTCGAGCTGCTGGAAGAGTGGGTTGAAGGACGTGAAAAGGTGTGTGAAAATCCTCTTTGCTGAATTTACGGAAGCGTTCAAGTTGGACAGGGCTCGGCGTGGGATGGCGAGGAAGTCGCAAAGGCGGCGAGGCAGACCACGCTTGAGGTGTTCGCGACCGATGAGAGTGCAAGTGTGCAGGTGCGTGCTTGTTTCCAGTGTGATCTATTTTCACCTTGTGAACGCATGGGAATAGGCAACGCTGTACAAGATGGGACAAGCCCTACTCGCGCATCACAGCCAGCTCGACAACGTCAGCTATTCACTCCCGAACAAGCACTACATTCCGGTTGACATGCGCTACATCAACGAGGACAACCTTACGCCGTACGTCTGCGTATCAGCTTCTCTTTTGGTCATGAGGCTTCTTTGCTGTCGATCTGTCGACCGGCTGTCCTCATGTCAGCCTCGTCGCTGCGCCTCGGTTTCGCAAGAGCCTCGCGTGCACGGACTGACGTGACGCGATGCGTCTGTGCTTTACGGATGACCGCATCTATCATGTCACGTCGAGATGCGCACGATTACGCATCTCGGGGGCATTAGAGGCGCCGCGCTTCTTTCGCCTTCTGTCTTCTGGGGGCCGGTACGTGCGACAAGTGTCGGTATCAGCTGCCAATGTCAGGGTGCAGTTCCCCCGGAGGTATTTGCGTGCACGGACGTGCAGCGCAGTGCCAGTGCGGTGCGGCAGCCTGGATAAGGCGGGAGGCGGCCGGTGATCTATTGATGGACACCGCTGATATTGACGGTGCGGGGATAATTGCGAGTGCGCGTCGGGAGATCTGTAATCTGGGACGGGACGCGTATAATTGCTGCCGGTTCGGGGGTATTGATGGGGCGTACGCGAGCGCGCCACGTGGTTGGCGGGGGACGGCTCGCGACAGTGACAACGGGGGTTGTGCTCTATAGCGGTCGATCTTTCTGCTGCTGTGCTGGTCGTGGTGTATTTTGGTACAGCGACTGACACGGAGGACAGGAGCGCAGCAGAGGTGTTTGTCCCGGTGGATGCGCCGAGGTAAGTGTGCAGTGTCATTGGGCGACTGAAACTGACGTGCGTGACGTCATGCGGCAGTGGGTTGATTTCAGCCACGATCTCGCGCTAAGTGCGCGTCATGGCCCTAACCCGACAAGGCCAGACGACGACGACGACGACGACGAGCAGCGAGGGGGGCAGAACGGGAACGTAGAGAGGCTTTGTTGTAGCAGTAGCGATAACGATGGTGCTTGCGGGAGAATTAAAACAGAGGTGTTGTCGGAACAGAGAAACGGGGGAGGACTGGAGAGTTATGACGTCATGTTTACACGAGGCGAGTGTTGTATGGAGGTTATTAGACTTAGTCGGGAGTCGTCTTGAAGTGTTTGCTCAGCATACTCCATCTCGTTTCCCTCCCGTCCACCATGGCTGGAGACCACAAATGTCCCGTATGTCAAGCCACCTTCACCCGTCCCCAGCATGTTGCGAGGCACATGCGCTCCCGTACGTATCCTTCCGTCCATTTATCCAATATACCACCATTCTCCGTGGAGGCGCCATGGAGCTGCAGGCTCCCGTGCCGATTGATGGCGCGATGGCGCCCCGCCCAGCTCTCTTCTCCGCCTCTCCACCGTTTTACGCTTGCAGCCGGGAGCTTACCTCCCTTCTCGTTCTCCCGCAGACACCGGCGACCGTCCTTATAAGTGTCAGCATTGCGGCGATCAATTTGCTAGAAGGTCCGTTTGTCTGTCGTCTCCATCGCAACACCTCTCCTGACGTCCCTTCCCCCGCACAGCGATCTTCTCTCGAGGCATATCAACAAGTGCCACGCTAACGAAAAGCCGCCCACAACCTCTAATACACGCCGGAAAGGTGCTGCCTCGGCCTGCCGGGCGACCACCTCCAAACAGGCCTGCGACCAATGTGTCCAGTCCAGCCTTCCCTGCGACGGTGCCAACCCGTGCTGTACGTTTATTGTATCTCTCCTTCATTAATCCACTCATGTCTGCTCGCAGCCAAATGCATCCATCGCAAATGCCGATGCACCTACGTCAAGTTCCACCGTCAGACCGCTCCACAAGGCCCGGGGCATCCCTCCCGCCCGAATGACCNCAACTCCCTCGCCCCNAACCTCAACGCTCTCCCCTCCATACCCGCCTCCTTCCGCCTTTCTGATTCGTTCCTCCTTGGGCCCTCCGCACCCGCCGCCCCCCAGCCTGGCGCCCAAGGCAACACGCTTTACAACCACCAGTTTGACTTCCCGCCCGGCACCCAGCTCTACTCTGGCGCTGCTTCTGGCCTCGATGGCTCTGGCCTCCACCTGCCCGGGGCCAATCCGAATAGAGATTCATTCGAGAACGTCGCGGACTACTCGGCGCGGTATCGTGCCCAGGCAGACCTTCTCTCACGACAAGGAATGATTCCATCGGCCACAGAATTAGCCAACGGCAGAAGCGGAAGCTTGGGGCATGCGGGGATGTATGCTGATATGCAGCAGCATCAGCCATCGCAGAACCCGAGATACACCGGCCAGCAATACGGGATCCAGAGTGATCCGAGCTATCCCCCCAACTATGATGACAACAAGGTAAGGCCGAGGTCTTCTATCCAGGAAGGCAGCTTATTGGATTCAATGACAACAGCTCTACCCCAGAGAAGGTAGCGAGCATTATATGCCCGGCCAGCAACTGTCGAATTATGGCGTCAACTCTGGCGATACGTTCAACCAGTCCGGCGTCCCCATTTCCTACGTCGCGGAACATCGTCCGCACCACCTTCAACAACCGCACCGTCGTGGATCGACGTCATTGGCCAGCGACGGCGGCAGCTCCACGGGTGCCAGCCGTTCCCAGCCGTCGTCTGCCGCCTCTTCCTCAGTACACCTCCCCATCTCGACCGACTACCAACAGCACCATGGCTTTCCTGCGGACTACGCGCAATCGCCCGTGGACGGCCAGCATCCCCCCTCGCACCACGGCCACCCGCAGCAGGGTCAACACCCCCCACAAGGCGACGGCGAAGGCGGATTTTCCAGTGCCTTTGGCCTGATGTCGCTCGACGACCCAAATGTACTCGCCGGCCTCACCCAGGGTGGCCCCTTCTTTGAGCACGCCATGGAGAACGGGAGCTGGTCAGGCGATGGCATCACACCTCGACCGGGGCCCACGCAGTCTTCCCATCACGAAGGCAACAAAGATGGGAATGGCAACCTGCCGACAGCGACGCCGAGCTCGCTAAAGGAGCTGAAGGAGATGTGGAAGCAGTACATGCGGACGCCGTTCACCGGTCCCCTCGCCACCCCCCTCGCGCACACAACCTCGGATCAGCTCGCCGCCGTGGGTGGGGGACTCGACCCATCGCTGCCGCGTGGCAGCCCGAAGAAAGAGCGCGGCCTCACGCGGGTCGCGAGCCTTCCAAGCGTGAAAACCCCCGACGCCAACAACGCCAACGGCGGTGGCGTCGGGCTGCGCTCGCTCTACAATCCCGANGACTTGCGCAGCTACGAGGCAGCCGTGCTTGCGCGCAAGACGCCACTCAACCTCAACCTCCAGCCGCGTCGACGGGGCACGCTCGTATCGGTGTCCATGTCTGGGTCCGGTGGGGCAGGCAGCGCGAGCGGGAGCAGCGACGGGAAGAGTACGAGCGCGAGTCCGCAGCATCACCCCAACGCTG
>SFCI01000805.1:0-14984 GCA_004681135.1 Hericium alpestre | reverse complement strand
GCTTGCTGCGGCGTACTTCTCCGCGAACGCGAGGAGTGTGTGCGCATGCGGCGGCGCGCAGCCCGTCTGCAGGAGCAGCGTGGCCTCCTCTGCGCGTGCCATGGGCTGCGCGGGGATCGGGAGGAACATGTTCGCGTGCTCGTCGGAGAGCCAGTCTTTCAGGAGCGTGGACTTCGAAGCAGTGCTGATGACGCGGAAGGAGGGGTGCACAGTTGACAGTTCTGGGGAAGTTGTCTGGGATGGAATAAGCAATGAGTTGTGAACATTTGGAGTGACGCTGTAATTACCTTTTCGTCCGGAGCCAGGAAGGAGACGATCCTCTTTTCCTCCCAGAGCTCTGTCTCCCGGTCCTGTGTCAGTCGGGCCAGAGACCCAGCAGTCAGACCGATCACATCAAGGCCCGACAGATGAACAAGCCGCCCATTCCACGCTCCCTCAATCAGCGGACTATAGACGCGCTTAGCATTGCAGCAGAACGGAGACCTTACGCACGCACCTCGGCTCCCAGCTCGTCGCGCCCCCGTCCTCGATCTTCCGCCGCATGAGCAGCTCGCGCCCTCCGAGCTCCTTGTACATATGCACCGCATCCGTCTCGTACCCCAGCACCTCGCCGAACACGCGCACAAGCGTCGACGTCGAACATGATGCCGTCGACGGCAGCGCCGGCGGGACGTAGGAGATGTCCCACCCGAGCGCGTGCGCCTGCAGGAAGCACGTCAGAAGCCCCTCGAACCTGTCCGTAACGATGAACTCCAGCGATCCAGTGAACGGGAACGGCCGGAGTGCGTTAGGGCCTGCGGGCACGTTTACCGTCACGGTGGCCTCCGAGTCGGGGATGGCGAATTCAACAGATGCGGTGCGTTCGTCGACGCGCGCGATGCGTCGGGCATGATAGCCTAAGAGTCCGAGGGCGCCTGCGCCAGAGACGGCACCGAGCTCGCCGAGCCCCACTTCCTCCGTGCGTGCGCTAAGCATTGCCCACGCCTGGAACGGTGCATGCATGAGCGCGGGGTGCAGCGTCAGCAGCAGGCGCGAGAGCGCGCCGGAAGAGAGCCCGCTCGTAGGAGGCGGGAACACGGACACGAGCTTCTCGAGCTTCACAAGCGCGGTCTGNGGGAATGCGGGGAGGGCGGACTTGGCGACGGAGTCGAGGACGTGGCGCGATTCACTCGCGTACTGAGTTGAGAGGATGAGGTCGCGCAGTTTTGAGAAAAGGGATTTAGTGGGGGTGAGGGCGGTGGTGGGGAGTGGGCGGGTGAGGGCGAGAAGCGCGCCAGCGGGGTCGACGAAGCGGGCTTGGAAGCGGCTACGGAATGGGGGATCTAGAGGGTAGCCAGTATATGGCGGAACGGGCGCGGCGATCGCGATGACGCGGAAGTTCTTGTGAGCAGGAATGAAGATCTTGTTTGATGTGGATGGCTCGAGGCCTAGGAGGGCGTGTCGATGGGGATGCAGTATATGCGTTCCGTCGTCGAGATTCCTGAAATAAACTTCGTGAACAAACCTTTGTACTTAAGTGCAACTGGTCTCACATCTCTCGGTTCTCTAGTAGATTATTGAGCACCTAAATTGCAAACTAATGTCAGTCGCATCACATAAAAGACAAGAAGACGCTTACTGGCATAATACCTCTCTCGGCCTTCTCAATGCCTTCTATGATAAGAATGCGACCACTCTTCACTGCACGCACGGCAGCGCTGTCCACATACAAAAGATTACCCCCAGCGCGGATCTCCCTACCCTGCTTCAACTCGGTCTCACCTACATCGCGATGCAAGGCAATATACTCATACTCCGAATTAATCAGACTAAACGCTCGTTAGCCCATGCGCGCTTACGACAAGATGATGGGCGTACCTGCAGAACGTCATCGCCAGCCTGCGCGCATACGGCCCCGGCTGCGAGAGTAGAAAGACGTCCTGCCCGAGCAGGTACTTCTGCAGCATGAAGTGCAGGTTGTCTGCGTTCATGGCGTCAGATGTGTCCAGCGGCGGCTCCCCGAAATGTGGGAGACGTGCTGGCGTCTGCGACGCGGGGACGTCAAACGTAATGTCGCCAAACGTCAGTTGGCCGACGGACGGTAGTGTAGACGCGAGCTCGTGCAGCACACGATCGAGGCGGCGCTGTGGTGACATGATGGATGTACAATGTGAAGATGGGCGGGTTAGGAAACGTAGAAAGACGGCGCGTCCTGGTCTGAGAGAAGAATATCGCATACAAGGTGCTGGTTGCATATGAGTTCGGCCATATGTATAAGCCCGACCAACTCACCGATGATGCCGCCGAAAGTAATGGTCGTCACTAGCTCTTTTGCTGCACGATGGTGGGGTATGTCCACGAGCAAGATATCGTGCCCTCGAATGAAAAAACCTGCCCACTTATGTCATATCCAAATAGTGAAGGAAAACGCGTCTAGACTCGATAATCTTGCGCTGAGCGACCGTGCGCTCACCTTCAGCAACAAGACGATCGTGGACTGTGCAGGTTGCCGGTCACCCTTATCACAGGCCAAACCCCTCCACTCCCGCCGCGCCGGCAACACGGCGCCAAGTAGTTACTTACCCCAACCCAACCCCAACCTCCTGCTTGTAAAGACGACTGGATCATGTCGGGTACCTAAACGACTCGGTAACGAGATGGGTGAGGTGAGGAACCTAGTTCAGAAAAACAGAGAATACCAATATCATTCACCTCAGTCATAGACAGAGGAAAAGACCAACAACTGAGGTGGGTGAAAGGCATCGTGTGGTATAATTTAGACGGACAAGTGGCAGGCAGCCTTGACAGACTCTATCGTGCGTGTGGCTTCATATAATACTCCCCACGTCTTCAGAGGATAGCGATGATTTCGTGCTAACTCGATGGCTATAACAGAAAGCCCAAGGCTCTATCTAACTTTCGCTCGCCTCGCCTTAAACCCATAGTCTGCCTCCCAGCACCTCAACGCGACGCCAACTGATGATCTAGACCAAGCGTCATATTCGCTGTAGAAACGTGTCTCAAGAGCAACTAGACAATACTTCAAAGACCCCTGCCTCGACGCATTGATATGGAACTCGTCGATTTACTCGTCTCTGATTCTTCCGCGTTGTGGAGGCGCATTTCGAACGTACTTCTGCCCTGACACAGGCGTCACTACCCTAGCGACGTGGCACACAAGCCGTATTGCTGGGATAGCGGTCGATAATGGCCGCTGCGCGCCCTTCCATGGCGCAGCGAGCTGCAGCGGGACGTGCGAGGTGGGAATAGATCAAGGCGAAGACATGATCTGGAAGGCTCCGTGTGAATCCGCACTGACTCGAAAGATCACATCAAATGTAAGACAGGAACTCCGAGTCGGAGCGTACATTGCCTTCTCGAGAAAATTTGTTAGAGTGCCATCTCGGATACCCCGCCCATCGCATCACGTCTTCGTGATGGTGCGGGGAAGAGGAGAAATAAGGGTGGGTCGCACCTAATCAGACAGTTCCCGTAGTCGGGGTGCTATTCCTGGTCGACGATACGCTCGAAGTGCTGGCCTGTTATCGTGACACTCTCAAATCACCGAACACCATAATGCAGAAAATAAATAGTCCTCAAGAGGTAGAAAGGACGAGAAATAAATAAACAAAACTGTTCTTGAAATCAAGTCGCCCCGTGCTGACAAGGCCTATGCATGGATCACTTCGCTCGCGATGTGAATGTCAATGGGATCCTTGTTCAACTCGTCGTCGGCTCTGGCGTTCATAAATGACGTGTTGCGCATCGAATTCGATCCTAGCTGTGAGAACGTGATCACCTCGCTGGCACCGGTGAAGCCGCCTCTGATATAGTCCCGAGAGTTGAGGCTGAATGCGAAAGGAGTTAGCACCATGATATTAACGTCTCGAGAGATAGGCTAACATGGCCATGAACGAGCATGAGTAGACTGGCGGGACATTTAGCCTTCATCGTGACTATATGGGAAGACGTCCACGCACGCTTGACATAAACGAAGAAGAACGGGGCGAATATGAGTGTATCCGTTGCAGATACCCACTATGAAACCGATGTGACAATCAATCAGACATGGATATATTTATGTAGGCAGTGTTGAGAACTTACCGCGATTAAACAAGCAAGGTTGCACGTCCTGCAGAGTTCATCAGCTTTGAATAACTCAACGGGGAAGGAAATGGAACATACGTGGTCAGAAGCCCTGAGGAGAGTTAGACCTTCATTATTTTGGGAGTCTAGTTGGCCACATACCAGTATTCAGGGCATACGCCATGAGAACGGTGACCATCTTACGTGTCCTATAAGTCGCAAGCGGCACACGTTATTCGGTGCTTCTCTCGCAGCAGAAACAACTCCGACCTGCGGACGCCAGTACCCCCGCGGTTCTTCAGGAGGTAGTATACCATCGCAGTTGTGATGGTAGCGTCGCAAGTGATGTGTAAGGCCAGCGCACCCGTTGCGTAAGGCTGTCGCGAAGCAGCCGTCAAATTTCGGAGCTGTAGGGTCAGATGAAAGGTACTCAACAGTGACGGATGCCGAGTTGGCGAAGTAAACTGCTTTGAAACTGCAATAATATGTCAGCAACTCGTCACAATAAGCGATTTGGCCAAGCGTACGATTGGACGACAAATGCTGCACGTCACGACACGGCTGAGTCAGTAATTGGGCTTTAATAAGGAGGCTGGACGGGATCATCACCGGTTGCCATAGCTATAAGGCGTCGCGTGAGCATTCTTTATTAAGGTGATAAGATAGGAAACGAACATAGTTGTGCAACACTGAAAAAGCACTGCGAGTGTCCATGTGGGAATTTAAGCGATCAGCTACCAGATTTTAAAAACAACACGTACAACGAGCAGCGGTATCCAGCGCTTCTTTCCACATACTGAAAGAAATTACAAGTTGGAAAATGGAAAAGGAGGTAAGGCAAGAAACGCACGGTTGTAGATTCGATACGCGAAAAAGCTGAATAACAGCTGATATAAGAGCGTTTATCACGGCGCAAGAAAGACAGAACCACTGACTATTGTACACACAAGCTCAGAAAAGCCTGATAATCTGGCGAGTGAGATCCAACTATATCCTGAACATAGTAGGGCTTACCCCGATGGCGATTTGGACCTGGAGTGCAAGGAATGAGAATGCTGCGCCCGGAGCCATGCAAACATTCTTACCAAAAACATCCTGGTTTTTACGGTCAAAGATGGCATGATGAGATATCAACCGCATTGCTCACCATGAATCCCGAGCAAGTACGCTGTAGTCTCCGAAGTTGGTGACAGTGTAATGATACAGGAACGCGGCAATTAAGCCAGCGTGAAATGTATCAATCACCCTGTGCTGTATTCAGCGCGTATTGCCGTCGAATGAGAGGACACCTACATGAGAAGGGCGACCTACGATGTCCGGGTCAGAATTAACGGACCGGGTACAATGAGTGAAGTAGACCCACGTAACCCTTAAGCATAACTCCATCGCGGCCACAATGTTCCGTGTAATACATATACACTTGCATGCACGTTATGCCCCATATCCTGTGTGTGCATTTATCGTACAAAATAATAACAGGTAGAAAGGACAGTGATGGACTCACGCAGTCGCGACAATACCGCCGATCTCAAGAGCACCCAACGAGTTGTCGACAGGGATAAGAGCGGGCATGGCTCGTGAGAAGACCTCCCAAAGGACTGCAGTCGGACGGAGTTTATAAGGCCCTCGGAAACAAACCGGTGTCCTTGATAGACACCCCAAGCCTAGGTCGCTGACAGAGCTTTTCCGCTTCCGCTCGGAACGAGATTGCTGGCTTGACGCAGTGAAGCGCGTACCCACCGAGGTGCGAGCCGCCCGATTCAGTGGTCACCCAGAGGTAATTGATCTTGAAGATAGGCCGCAGAGTAGATACGTGCCTGTTGCACGATCCTAAAAAGAAGACTCGCCGTGGCATCCGAGGGCCTCTATAGACCTGCGATCTGATGATCAAACATTGCATGGGACTTACAGGGGCGTAGCGTTGAAAGCCGAAGACCGCAGGGAAGTGGGACGACATATCTGGCAGATGGGACCTGGTCGTTTCCATTAGGCACGATACACAGCGGCTCTGGCAATGCTTCTGGAAGCATCAAGTTGGCCTGGAATAGCATATCACCCAAGGAGATCGCAGCTACGAGCGTAATAAACACCGTACACATATCGCCAGATGGATGAAGGCCATAGATACAACAGTCCAGCGGGTGCAGAACGAAATCGGAAACAAAGACATCGTCGGCCTTGAGTATCTGCTGTAAAAAACGGTCAAGCACTGGGATATGTCACACATACGACCATTGTGCGCACCTCCAATATCAGGCTTCAATAAGATGTGTCGTTCGCAAGGCAGTCCGAATCGGAAATCAAAGTCCCCCGCCGCTTTGTTCCGCCATGGGACCGCTGCGGAATACATTTCCTTCCTTCCTTCCCGCCGGTCGAGCTGAGAAGCCATCTCCATTCAATCTCGCGCCGATGTTCTAGCACATTCCTACGACTCATACAGCAAATGACTTAGCTGCGATCTATCAAAGGAGCCTCTTGAGGCCTGTGCTCCGAGAGTTGAGGCGCAAACCCGTGCCAAGGGCTCAGATCAACGAGCAAAATTGGAATAGAAGAGAGCTCTTGCAAGGAGTGCGGAGGCTTCAGCCGAGCATGATGCGAAGTTCATGTTGAGCGTAAGAATAAACCTATTGCCTAAGAAGAAGGCGTAAGAGCGATAATCGATAAGTTCTGTAAGATAAGATGAACACGATGACGTAAGGTACGAAAGGTGCGAGAAGCAGGGCGAGGTTGGTTGGTTCTCACTCACGTCCTGGCGGCGCCAGCATCGTAACTCAGACCCCAGCATTGTACGTTATTGTACGCTAGCATTCCAGGAGAATCGCCTCTCTGGATCGAGGAGTTTATACGCCGCTCAAGAGTTGCTCATCTATCTGTGGACTTGAAGTTGAACTTGTGTCCAAACCATCGAGGTCGAGAGGTCACCAAGCGCCAGATGCGTATCTTCCAGCGGCTCGTGAGCAACCTCCATCGCGTCGATGAACTGGCCATCGCGGGATATCTGTCAATGGCCGTCGAACCAGCGCCGCATCTCTATGCTATACGGCTACATGCTAAACAAGACCACCAGATGATCCACAGCGCCGCCATGTGGCCGAACTTCAAACTCCCGCCCAACCTCTTCCAGGGAACACTTCCCAATCTCCGCTGTCTGGTCAACTCGGACATCCCTGCTCTCGAAAGGCTGTCCCTGTTGACAGAGAATGTGACGAAATCGGGGCTCACCAGAGGTCGCCACAGTTCTTGCCCTCGCAGCGGCCCCCTTATCCTTATCTCAGTTCTCCGTGCTCTGCATCGCATGTCTCGCCTGAAACTTCCTTCAGTTGTCAATATCTTCACGGAGTCTTCGGATCGCGTGGAATCCGTCCCCCTCAGCGAATACAACGCTACGGAGCCAATGGATCTACCTGGGCTAGCAGAGTTGTACATCTACTGCCCGTCGTTTTGCAACCACTGGAGTCTCCTGAGAAAGCTGCGCTTCTACACGCCCTCCGTCCGTCGTCATGCCAGTGTGGGCAACTGTAGGATGATGAGGCTCGGCAGACGGTTTCCTTCATACGTCACCTCTCGCCCTAACGATCTACCGCCATTCCGCGCGTTCAAGCTCAACAGCTCGGCGATAACTCCTAGCCTCACCCTCGCCGGTTGGCGCACGCTTCCGGCGAACAGCTGCTCGCCTCAGTCCTGTCACGACGCAGCATTTTCGGCGACGTTCCGCCTGCAGTCCCAACAGGATTGCATAGCCAGGATGCAAACGCTCTGTTTTCAACTCCCGCTGCATGCGGTCGAACTGTTATCCATTGGCTGCCAGTCCTCCGTGCCGCGCCGATGCCGACGACATTACGGGCGACTACGCTCGTCTGCTCGAGTGCTTTCCCGCGGTCACCCGCATCGAACTCGATGCCAGATGCGACTATGTCGACGTCCAGTGCGTGCTCGCTGCGCTGCTGCGAACGACCACGGATGCCTCCGGCCACACAAAGCCGCTCTGCCCTGAGCTGCGCGAGCTGCATCTCGAGGCCCACGCCAACACCCGACAAAGTGCATTCCACGAGCACCGATTCCGTTGGTCTCCTTTCGAACTTCGCCCATAAGCGTCTTCTGCACGATCGTCGCTTAAAGCGTGCGGAGATCATGGACTTGGAGAGAGGTCTCAATTGCACGTTCAAGCCTAAGTCTGTTTGAGAAGGACAGATGACTCGGTCGGTTTTCTGCGCATGGAGACGTACACACGACGATATACCATAGTACCCAGCGCCAACGGCGACAGCAAGAATGAGATATTGTAATGTACAAACGTCTCCGAGAGGGGGATATGTAACGGGACTGGGTGGAAACTTGTAGAGCTGTAACTGCACATTCGGAAAGACGTCTCGTCCAGCAATTGTTCAGCCATATCTAACACCATTCACTGCTGGAAAGCCGGAGCGCCGAGCAAGCCTGCCATTTCCCAGAATTGCACGGATTTCAAGATGACCTCCGGATCCAGTGTCTCCATCGTGGCAAGGGTATACGCAGTTTTCGCCGCCTGCATCGTATCGAGACGCACACGCTCCCCTAAATCGCCTCTCTGGAAAAACGGCAACAAGTTCAGTGCACCGACATCTACACGATCATCTGCCTTGTCGGTATCTGCGGTATTGGCCAAGGCCTGTAGCCTGGAGAGCCATTCAGAGTACGGGACCATAGGCACTCCGAGTTTCTGAGCGACAGGCCNCAGCAGNGTGCTCCAGGNAACAGGGTGAGGGGAGACAAGGTGGAGGACAGGTTCGTATGTCCCAGTGGNGATCTCGACAAGAGCCAAGGCCGCGATATCCACTGGAATCCATGAAACGGCCTTGGTGATCAGATGAGAAAAGACGAGGAATTTTAGCCAGCTGTTATCTGAATTTTGCGTATCGGCTGCTTACCTCGTCCCTCTCAGGGAGGCTGTGAATGAGCTGACTACCCGCAACTAGTGCAGGNACCCACTCNTTNACACCCCATCCGCCGATNTGGGTGTCACCNCAGAGCTGTCCGACGCGAACAGTGGTAGTCCGGAGGCCCGTTTCCTGCGTCGCGAGCGTTAGAAGTTGTTCTGCCACCCATTTGCTCTCTCCGTATCCGCCTCCTACGGACATCATGGGGTCCACGATAGGTAATTCGGCGACCAGATACTTCGAAGGGTGATCTTTGGATGGGGAAAATAAATATCAGAGANCGGTAGCACAGTTTAAAGTCTAATATTGAAGACGTACTCTGAAGTACGGCGATCGAACTGTTGAAAATCAAGCGGGCTCCCCCAGGGTGATCGCAGGTCANGCCAAGATCGATCAGCTTGCGAACGCCGATGATCAAAGGCTCGAAGGATGNCAGAGCCATGTTGAAGTCNACCTTCCAGGCTACCGACAATGTNAACCGCNATTCATAGGAACATAACGTCAACANACCATTATGAATGATTGTNGTGAGCGAGCGTTGGATCTGCAGAGTTCTTAGGATGNTGTCCGGGATGATNGANTCNTANGGCGGAACATACCTGCTCGTANACATNCTGTTGGAGCCCAAGCATGTCCTTCGACAGATCAGACACGAGCAGAGTCAACTTNTCCGACGANANAANGNCNNCATNCAANCCCCAANTTTNGAACGCATCGNGCTGTCGTTTNTGGAGACCGNCAAGTGTTCTNGATGGGTCTCTGTTCAGCGNNAAGANNTTCTTGACGTTGGGGNTNTCCANCAAGNCTGNAAGCAGGTGAGANCCCNNGCGGCCAGTAGTTCCCGTCAACAAGATNGTCTCTCCGACATCGCTCGNANGGTCNCTCGTGGCGCGCTGAGGTCCAAGAGCANCAAAGTTCTCGCCGTACTTTTGCACGAAGCGTTGCATCTCTTGGACCTTNCTTTCAAGCGACGTATCCTCGAAAGTCGAGCCTGGCTCCTTCGAAGACAGGCCGCTTATGAAGTCGGTGAGCGCCCGGATCGATGGATTGGAATACACGAAGGTGGGCGGGATGCNNTGGACGGAGACAGTGGACNCGCTTCGTAATGCATGCAGGATCGTGTTGCGGATCCAGGTAGCCTGGAGACTAATTAAAGTGTGAGCAATCTCGATATGAAAATCAACGCAAGGGAACTCACCTGTCACAGCCTTGCTGAAACAAGTCGTTATCGTCCTGCACGAAAACCTTCATCACTCGCTCGACTATAGTGCGTATGAAAGATAAAATAGCTGTGGGCGTCCAAGATTCGGGCGCGTTTAAATCAGTCTGCGAGGAGTTTTTGACAGCCGCGTAGACAGCATCGATCTCGTCGCTATACGCATTTATAGAGACTTGGCGCCTCGGCGTGCCCTTGGGTGTGTATTCGAAGGGCTTCGACGGATTGGTCACGATGATCATCTGGTAAACGAAGGGTAGTAGGCATATCCCAGAAAAAGAAATATCGCCTTACCTCCTTGAAAAGTCTTGAATGAGAAGGTGCATATTCGTTCACTCTCTCAACAGTCGGCCTGTTCAGAGGGATCAGAAAGACAAGGCAGCATGATAAAGAACATTTTACCTACCATATCTTGTTTCTGAACTCAGCAAGCTTCGACAAGTCCGTCGGCTCAAAGGCTTCTTTCGGCTGGATGATGACACCGTTCTGGAAACGCCCACGCCCAAACATGAGTGCCGCCGCGATATGAGGGTTCTGTAACAGTATGGCCTCTAGAAAGCCGGGCCGCTTAGTACGTGCTGAGATCACGTCGAACATACAGTCCTTACCCAGAGGAACGGGATTCGTCTTGAATTGAACAAGTAATCAGTAGGCAAAGGTGGTAACGGAACAAAGTAGCGCACCTTCTCGCCCGTCAGCAGCATGAGCTGGTCGTCAGTACGGCCATAGACCCTCCAATAGTCGTTCTTGGTGGGGTGGCGTTGTATGAGATCGCTCGTTCGGTACGCGGGAATCCCATTGATCTGCGTGTTGATAACATGCGGAGTGTATGGCAGGTTTGTCTGCGCAGAAAGTCAGCTACGGTCTCAGAATCGTGTCCAGACATGGGGTGATAACGCACAAGCACGACAGGCTCAAATATGTCTGTATAGCCATCCTGAGATTCGAGTTCGATCCGTAGATGCGGGGAGAGCTTGAAGTATTCCCATTCTTCCTCGTCGGCAGGATCTGGGATAAACTTTGAGAAGCAACCAACCTCGGTACTGTCATAGTCTGAGTACGAGGGGTATCTGAAATCTAAACAAGGGCGTACGAGGCGAAGAAAGGAGCGAGTTTCACACCGGCCTTCCACAGCTCATCTCCGATCTTCTTATTCATAGGCGCGCCACCAAACACCTGTCGGAATCAAGCATCAGCATGCTCGACAATAAGGGTCTTCACATGTACGCACGATGGCCTGCATACTTTGCAGGATGGGTAGGTTGGATGGAGAACGCGACCATGCCTGTGAACGAATAAGGATGTATACCCGACAATAGATCCGCGAAAACGTGCCTCGACATATGCAGGGACACAGTAGATTATCGAGCTTCGTGTCGTAACAATCGCTTCCAAAAAGTTGTCCGGGTTGGGAAACACCGGCGAGGGGGAGGGCTTGAAACACCCCATGATGCTACCAGTGCAAGGCTGACGCGTATCGATTACGTCCACAAGGTGTACTTATAAACGAATGAAAAGCACTCACCATCCAGACCGTGCAGAGGGCGCCCAGACCATCTACGACGCTTCAGGAACAAATTCGGCGTCTCATGGGCCTAAAGGAACTCACGAAACATAGGCATTGAGTGCGCTGCCATGACCTTATCACACAGATCGACATCGCCATAGTCTATTTGATCATGTGCTTAATCAGGGAAAGTGAAGGATGGTTGAAAAAAGCAGGACTTACAGATAAACAAACCACATTGGAGCCAGTTCGAGTGAGTTAACTTTATAGGCTTCGGGAACGCAGTGGAGCCTAAGACCGAAGCACCTTAGTCGTCAAATCAGCTATGTGGCTCGTTATAAGAATGCTCGCCTGATGAATGCAAAATCAATGCCAACTTGTCATTTCTCAGCTTGTTGAATGAAACCCTTTCGTCTTCATTGCTCCCATTGTAGAAGTCTTCGAACTGAGGTATCGGGATGAGCTTCACAGCAATGCTGTCCTCGGCGAGGATACCAATGGTCTCTTTACTGAGCCGTTGCATAGCCGGATCTGGGCTCACGAATAGCCTCAACACCCCCGTCGTTCGAACAAGGTGCGCTACTCCGGCCGCTGAATTGCGCGTGGAGATGGGGAAAGGCGTGAAGCCGAGAAGCATGATGCCCATCATCAAGGTGAAGTAGGTAATGGAGTCTGGCAGCCCGCATTTGGTCAATTCCGTCACAGACTTTTCAACACGATGCGTACCTGCGGTAGCCAAGATGCCGACGATAGGTGCATCGTCACCCCCGTCAGGGTCGTACTTCTGTTGCACATGTTGGTAATGAGTGGAGACGAGCTTGGCAGCCTTGCGCATGCCGCGATAAACCTCGGGATACAGTATGTACTGCGGCTCCTGCAGATCGTTGGGATAGACAAATAGCGGGTGCTCCGGGCTGTGTCTGGAGTGATATTCGAATATTTCGGGGAGGGTCAATGAACCGTCTAGTGGCGGGGCTTGCCATGTTGAACTGTTCATGCCTTGGCGGGTCCTAAGGATCGATAGGTCGAGCATCGTACGACTAAAGTTAAAAGAAAAGAAGCGGCAGGCGAAGTGAGCATGGCAGAATAAGAGGATCAGAACAAGAACGACCGTACTGCTACTGTCTGGAGACAAATTCAGAGTCCGGAGGGTGTAGCAAAGGAAGGAGATTGAGGCTGCGTTGCGGAATGAGTGCGCTTGCCCTTTTATCGCTCGAAGATTCAAGGACGACTTCAGAGACCGGGAATGATGCTTGTGACAGACGATCGTGTCCATGGCCCGTCTTCCTATTAAATGCACATCGGAATGCCGAACCATAGTGCTTGAGGCTTCGGGAACAGCAGATCCGGAAAAGGCCGCCCAAACTAGCGAAAAGGCTGATGAATCGCCTTCAGAGCTTGCGAGCGTCGCTTTGACGTGTATAATGATACTCCGGGTGCGTGCGTCCTGTGCGTCGCCAGGATGGTAACCCTCATGGAAGGTTCTACTGTACAATGCCGTCGAACAGTGAGAAATATTTCAAAGATTCCGAAGTTGGGACATACGGGCATGGGAAAACAATATCCGTTCATGTTCACTATCACGGCCGTCGAATCGTCGACGTCCCAAAGAGGCATACTAATGAGTATATCGTCCAACACATTGTATCCATCGAACATCGTATTTCGTAACGCGGGCACCCATGCGCTGACGTGTTATCTATATCCTCGAACATATGACTGATCCTTTGACTGTTCTGCAGGAGCGATACATTGTGTCGCATGCACTTCGATGTAAACGAGCTATCAATCAACCATGGGATCCGCCCATCGTAGCAATACGTGACCTGAAAACCAAGCTGCGGATATTACGGGGCGCCTCGGCGACCATGGAGATTGTGAATGACAACTGGAAGTATCTCCTTCGTCAGTGACCATGGTTGAAGTTTCGCCAATTATCTTAAACATAAAACGACTATTTCCTATGTGAGGTCAGCGATGGAGACTAGCTGTTTGTGAAAGTGAAAATGGCGGCTTACCGGGACTCGTTGGCAAAGTACGGGTGCATACTGTACTTTTATGACCAACTGTTCATGGGCCGCGTGGCTGATTTTTCAAAGGTTGAGGTTGACCGATGCTCCCCGATAATTAATCGGAGCTCATCGGCGCTCTCAGATTTTTTCGCATGTGATGCGTGACAAACAGTTGGTCGTAAAAGTACAGTAAATTAATCTATGTCGAACAGAATCCCAAACCAGCACCATGGGACAGCGACGACTTGGCGACGACACGTATATCTCCCCTCCTGCCAACTCTTCGATAACGGATACTGCCATGAGGACCATGCAGCCCGGTAAGTATGTGGAATATTGTGCCCTACCATCTCCTGCCAGATTCTTGATGCCCGATAACAGCAGTGAGAAGCCCGTGCAGTACCCCGCAGACACTAGCTGATGGCTGCGAAAGCTTTTTTTCGTTGATACTCGTGGACCATCATTCTGACTGTCGAAGAGATGATGAGCTTGGAGTGAGGACATGGGGCCTGATTTCGGCACAGCACTGAGCACCGAGGAATGAAGATGATTGAGAGATGGCGCACGACCTGCCATCAGCGAAAAAGTGAGGAGTAGCTACTGCCTGGCGGAGATTGTATCCGGCCACCCGGCACGGTGAGCCATTGCAAAGCAATGCAAAGGAATACAAGCAGATTATATGAGTACTTGTTGCAGTACCTTGGTAATTTGCTGCGAGGAGGTGACGGCGAGGCAAAGGACTTGCCTACCTCCATCTACATTGCAAGACATCGTAAGTCACGATAAAGCCTTCTATAGTTCGAACTACCTGCCGAACTCGTCAGTAACTCGTTGCACTAATTCTTATTGTAGCAAGGCCAATTTTCACCGGCCCTAAACTCGGTCCCTCACGCTCAAGTACTGGTCAGTGCGCCCCGGTCGGTTCTGTCGCACTTATCATCTCTTTCCCCCCTTACTGACTTTGCGGAACTCGTACTCAAGGTTGCTCTGCTCTGCCCAGGCAGGCAAATACTCAATATCTTGTGCAGCTCCATGGCACCTCTTGGCCTCCAGTGATGGCTATCAATGCGAGTCCGGGCATTTCTGGGCTGTCTTGCAGGAGGCTTTCTTCGGGACTATGGGCTGGTGCACCGTTGTCGCTGAGCACCGGGAAATATCGATGCGCGGCCTCGCAGTGGCACGGTATGGCTTGGAGAGTCGAGACGGCCTGATGACCCCTTCCAATCAGGCGTCGAGAATCGGGACTCCACATCAGCGCATCAGCATGC
>SFCI01000804.1:0-15000 GCA_004681135.1 Hericium alpestre | reverse complement strand
GTGCTCCTTTTCCTCAGAGATCATTCTTCGTTTAAGTAATTCATTGAAGCCATGGGAAGGACGCCCGGCTGGCGGCACCGGGCGAGGCGACCAATGACTAAGTCGTCATACGCCTTGCACACGGATGCCGTTACTTTGGAGAATCGGTGTAAACTCCACCGGATCGACCCTCAATGGGCTCTAAAAAGTCTGAGGGAAACGTCTGCACGGCGAATCATTCGGGCCCTCAGATCTCAAACTGCTTAAAACAGCTCAGTCGTCGTATTCGGAGAGGTTCAATTCCCCCCAACGATGTCTTCCTTTACTCCACAGCTGTGTGCATCCTACGACGTCGCCCACGAGAACTCTTCGCCTTCTCCTTCGTCTTCGATGACCCCCCTTGCATCTATGAAGCAGGATGAACAATCTTCACGCATGCGCTGCCACAAGGGCAACAAACCTTCACTGCCCCAGACGAAGTACTGTCCTCTCTGCCCTGCTAAATTTACTCGAACGACACATCTGAATCGACATCTTCGGACTCGTAAGCTTCTTCACTAGAGATTCGTATCGACGATGGCTAATAGTGTTTGTTTTAACTTAGACTCGAACGAGAGGCTGCATCGATGCGAGGTATGATCATTCATCCGCGACTTCTACACCCTTCTCATGGGATGTCTTGTAGACATGCTTGTCCGAATTCACGCGCAGTGATCTGCTTACAAGACACAAGCGCAGCTGCGGCGATCTGTACGTTTTGTCCCCCGTAAGGCACGCGCCGTGCTCATTCGTCTGTAGGCTCAATCAAAATAAGTCTCGCCGCAAGTCATGCCAGGCCTGCGCCGAGTCGAAAGTCAAATGTGACCTCCAGCAACCCTGCTCAAAGTGCAGTTCCCGCGGGCGCGAATGTGTTTTCATCAATGATCCCGAAGCATCAAGGCTGAAGAAGGCCGCCGCCGCTGCAAGGAAGCTCGCCAATAGCTATTCCTCGAAGCCCGTTACTCGAGATGCCAGTCCGACATCTCCAACTTCTTTGTCTCCTTCTCCTTCGCATCACGTCCCGACTTCCTCATCCTCCAAAGAACCAACAGATACCCCCATGACCGACGTCTCCCCTGCGACGGGTTCACCCGCCTTCGACCTCTCGTCTGCATTGCGACCAGCATTAGACTCGGCAGACTCGGCAGCTTGCACGACCTCTAGCTCATCTTCCATGTCCCCACGGTCTGACATATTTGATTTCCCTGGTGATCTGTCATTGGCATTCGGCCCTCAGTTGGATGCGTTCGGTGACAGCCTTTCCAAGGCTCTTCCTCCCGATATCCTTGATCCATTTCCCGAGCACAGTCTATCGTCTCAAGGCATCAGTCCTGTCGCACTTGGCAATTTCTTCTGGAACGATGCTCATCCTCAGTCGGCCGAGAGCGCTCCGTTGTCCTCGTTTCCTATGGATATGATTGACGCCGAGCCGTTCGTCGCTTCCTCTGGCGCCGAGGCTTACCCGCCTTGTCAGCCAAGCATGAGTACTTCATCGACCCCCATTATCTCTTTCCCAGCTCCGAACAACGCACAAAGGAGGACCTCGTTCTCGAACACGTCTTCTTCGGATTCATCCCCGCCTGAACCCCCAGAAGCAGAATTGCAGCATTATTGTGCGTGGCTTCTCAAGTTCTCATTGCGGTTTCATTAAATCTGACAGCGCCGCCCAGTATACCTATTTTTCACGGCCTTCTCTCATCATCTATCGATCGTGCACTCGCCGACATGGACGGCTGAGGGGAAGCCGCCCGTCCTTATCCGCGCCATGCAGGCGTGCGGTGCTCTATTCGTGAAGACACGCGTCGCGAGTAGCTTTGTCTCGAACACCCTCATCACGACGCGTGAGGTGCTGATCCAGGAAGTGGTAAGCGCATGCCATTACGCGTTGTGGATCTTGTCGTTCATGCCATTCCTCCCAGGCAAAGAGTCCTGCCGACTCTGAACATCAGGGATTTCTGATCCTCGCATGCCTTCTATTACAAGTGATAGGGCTGTTCCATCAACCAACGGATCAATGTGCCTCTTCGAACATCTATCATGGAATGGTAGTCATGGTGCGTTTCTGCCGATCTCTACTCTGTTTTGTATGCTAATCACGGATGCGTTCCAGATGATTCGACGTTGTGGGCTCATCAGCAAATGTGGCAATTGGACACCGCCTAGCCTCTCTGACCCAGCTGCTATTGAGGCCGCGTGGCGGGAGTGGGGAATTCAGGAGAGTATCAAACGGTCCGTATATCTTGATTTCGGAATGAAACTGGTCCTGACCTGCCGACAGAACTTTGCTCCTTGCCTATCTGCACGACAGCTGTCATTGTGTCTTCTTCTCTCTTCCGCCATCATTCTTCGACACGGAGGTAGACTTGTGCCTCCCCGCCGAAGACGAGCTCTGGAACGCGAGCTCAGCCAGCGAATGGTTTGACCTTCTTCAGATGCCGTCGGAGTATGGATCCACATCGTCGCGGCTCACAGGATACCGGATGCAGCGCGCGATTGCTACACTCGAGGACAAACGTGTTTCGTCGATTGCCCTTGCCATCTCCCCGTTCGCACACTTTGTCCTCATCCATTCGATATTGCGCACCATTTTCAACCTCGGCCTTGAAATGCCGACTACGTCTCGGCCGCAATCTCCCCGCCCAGGGGGCTCGCCATCCGCTCAGTCCCCACCGGGTAGCGCGGAGGGCTCGCTCGGGACCCAGCTGGCGACGTAGTGCTTCGTGAGATACATCTCGAGGGCGAGCTGCAGCTTCAAGAGGGTGGCGACGGGGTAGCGGACGATGAGCGGGCGCGTGATGTAGGCGATCGCGTGTGCGACGGTGACGGCGAGGGAGGTGGCGGTGGTGGTGGAGGCCATTGCGTGAGATGGTATTGGATATGCGTACGTAAAGAAGAGTGAAGTTCGTGTGCGTCAACGAGACCGGGGAATGGTAATCGACCTGCGATAAAGATGCGGGATATGGGTGCTCGCGGAAGAGTCTAGGACGAGGGCAATGGATGCGGATTCCAACGTTGAAGGGGATGAAATGAGATGATATTGCAGTGAAGAAGATGAATATAGACTGTAGACGGGTATTAGATGTTGTGCGACGAGGACATCCTGAAAGACGGCTCACCGAATGAAAGATGCAACGGAAGCAGAACAGAGGAGAGTACTGGAGAAGAGACTTGGAATGTGGATCGAAACCCTGGTAGTGGGTCGTTATGGAGAACCAAGGCAGGCTCTTATACGAAACCACAAAGGCAGGACAATGAAAGCTTCCATTGTCGCCGCACAATTGTGCAGAACAAAAGAGAGTCAAAGAACAAAGACAATGCGCGCTCGGGCGCTTCCCGCCTATTGCCGCTTCGGGCGCCAGCGCTTACGTCCGTCTCCCCACTATTGTCTCCTCCAGCTTCCATCTCACCCGAGCTTTGTACACAATTATCGCGACACCTGTTTGCATGATGTCTGACATGCACGATTCTGCAAAGCGCGGAAAAGCTCTGGCTTCCAAGTGATCTTCTGATCAACTGACCGCCGCCAATACAATTATCTTGTTGTCTCGGTCTTCCCAAGGAAAGTCTACGATGGCGGTGAGCCCATAACAGACAGCTGCAGCTCTACACTTTTCCTTTGACCTTGACAAGGACAGGCACCCTTGTGCACAGCAATTTAGTCCCCTTCAGACGACGAGAGCTGTCCGCGGAAGTCGCCGGACCTGAATAGCACTTGCCTTTGCCCACAGCCTCAAAGCTCGTTGGCAGTGGCTGTCTTGCCTGTACGTGTACATTATGTTCGTATATCGTGTCTCCAGCGCTCCTCCCCCAATAGCAATCGACGGTGCGTCTAATGCAGTAATCGGCAATTAACAAAGTTCAGTCAGCGAACATCTACTTCGAAGGCTTGTGGACCCCTATGGACATGGGAAATTGATTGGTGGCACCGGTTACAAGCGTGCAGCGTTGACGAAGTCGATTACGACTGGGCACAGTCGGGCGATTCACTAGCCTCTCATGCAGGAGCTTTCACGAGCTGATAGCTGACAATACGAAGACCGTGATGTACGGCATTGAGTAAGTTCCACTTTGGCGTGTACATTACATTGGACGGGAAGAGGAAACCACTCGTTCTTACCAGGATAATTGGCTGTGCAGAACGCGCCTGTGAATAGGATAGCGCGCATACGTGTTCTGCAGTATTAATCCTTGGCCCCGGGATAGTCAGCGGGGACTGGCTGGGAATATTTTCAGAGACACATGATGGGCCTGTACAACTTGTAGAGCAGGAGGGAGTCATGAGCCAGTTCGTTTGCAGCGGACGAATATGATGTGAAAGACAGCAACGCAGCAAGTCGACAAGCGAAAGGAGCAAGCGGGCTTGATTTTCCGAGGTTTTCCCGGCGAGTAGCGAGCGCGATTTAGAAAGTTCCTTTTGCAAGCTTCAAATATTGTTCGTGAGATGATCTGTACGCCTCTTTTCTATTTCCATCTTGGCAGAGCTTACACTGACGTATCCTGCGACGGTCAGTCGTGCTCTTAAAAGCTGAACGCGCTCGAATGGTCAGGCTGAGCAACTGCCATGGCCACCACAATCGTCACTCAGAATGGAACTATGACCTCGGCCGTCTCCAACCCTCATGAAAGCCTAGATCCGAACGCGTCACGACTCTACGTTCATGCATCTTCTTCCAAAGTTTCCCTTCACAAGGCGCATAATGGCGACGATGGAATCGAACTTACCAAACTTGATAAGGAGCCGGACCCCGCGTTGCAAGAATCCAAGGATGGTGCGGGCGTAGAAGACATTTCTGTGGAAGAACCGCCTATAACACCAGCGCAAGGCAACCACAAGCTCAAAGCGAACATACAGTTCGCGTCTTTGTGCTGGACGCTGTTTCTTGCTGGGTGGAATGATGGAACTACGGGTCCCCTGCTCCCAAGGATGCAGGAAGTATACCATGTAAGTGGTCGTCATTCTGCCAAAATGTCATGGCCTGATTTGTGTATCGTGCCATAGGTCGGATTTGCCATCGTCTCCCTGATCTTCGTCTTCAATTGCGTGGTGAGTCTCCTATACTAATGCTGCCCATGAAGAGCGCTCATGTTCACCCAATCAGGGCTTCGTCACCGGATCTATATCCAATATCTGGTTAACAGATAGACTCGGCTTTGGCAAGGTACGTACCGTCGAAGGCTACCTGGTCCTGAGCTTAAAGTCTCTGAATTCACATAGACAATCGTCCTAGGATCAGTAGCGCAGATGATTGGATATTGCTTCCAATCTCCTGCTCCTCCGTTCCCAGTCTTCGTCATGGGGTACTGCATCAACGGTTTTGGTCTCGCACTGCAGGTAATTTGTTAGTGAATGGTGTATGATTGGCAGTCATCTGATTTTGAGGATGTCTAGGATGCTCAAGCGAATGGCTTCGTCGCAAGCTATAGAGACAACGCGGCCGCAAAAATGGGGATTCTGCACGCCGTGTATGGTAAGTGATGTTCTGTTTGACACTGTAATAATAATAAAATCTCTCGCTCACGTATCACTTGCAGGACTAGGAGCCCTGGCTTCGCCGCTGGTAGCAACACAATTCGCGCAGGTACCCCACTGGTCATTCCACTACCTCGTCTCTCTCGGCATCGCCTTCTCCAATGCCGTCTTCCTGGCTTCCGTCTTCCGCTTCCAGACGCAAGATGGTATGTATATCTGTGTATTTCCTGCTTTTGGATATTACTGATGGAATTTCTTTGATGACAGCGTGCTTCGCGGAGATCGGCCTGCCTCCAGCCGAGCAGGGCACAAGCGAAGAGAGCAAGTACTCACAGATCTTCAGGCTCAAGGTTGTGCATCTCCTCGCATTCTTCATCCTGGTTTACGTCGGAGTGGAAGTCACGATTGGAGGTACGGCATAACGGCCGCGATTGGAGCCCCATATCTGACGCTGTGTTCTTGTGTGTAGGTTGGATCGTAACATATATCATCCAAGTGCGGCATGGTGGGCCATCGTCAGGCTACATCTCTGCTGGCTTTTTCGGAGGTGAGCATGCAACGCAAGATGATTGTCGTGTACTAATTTTATATATATGCAGGATTGACACTGGGCCGCGTCGCCCTGCTATGGGTAAACAAGAAGGTACTGCACCCAGTGTATGATGCCGTTTCTCTGCTAACTCCACTTTATCCAGGTCGGCGAACGCCTCGTCGTCTTCATCTACATCCTCCTCGCCATCGCGTACGTCTCTTCTCATTCTCGCCCTCATCCTCTCACTCGCACGCAGCCTGGAGCTCGTCATCTGGCTCGTACCCTCACTCATCGGCGGCGCCGTCTCCGTCTCGCTAGTTGGCATGCTCCTGGGGCCCGTATACCCCATCGTGATGAACGAGGCGTCGCGCATCCTCCCGCGCTGGCTGCTCACGGGCTGCATCGGCTGGATCGCAGGCTTCGGGCAGACGGGCAGCGCCATCCTGCCGTTCATGACCGGTGCGATCGCAAGCCGTGCGGGGATTAGCAGTTTGCAGCCGCTGTGAGTGTTCTGTTTCTGTGGATTTGTTGCTGTGCGGGAGGTGCTGACTTGACTCTGTCGCAGATTGGTGTCGATGATGGGTTTGCTGGTCGTGCTGTGGGCGTTGGTGCCGAAAGGGCATTCTCGCGCAGATTGAGAGTATGACATCGACGATTGCGTTACGGATCTACATGGACTTCAAAGAGCCTCACGACACTGACTAACTTATGGATCTCATACGAGCTGTTTGACTGACAGAAATTCTGTTACTTTGGCCACCGAAGCGCTCCGCAGAGGTACGTCTTGCCTATATGCTGATCCGGCAGGATATGCTCGCAGGACTTAAATACAATGCGGCATAACCGTTGGTCATTATGGTAGGTGGTTTTATTTGGTTCTCCCTCGGTTTTCTCATCCACGAACATTGGACATCCAGGGTGCCGGTGAATCATCGCGACACAGAGTGCGCGCGGACCCTTTCATTATTGATCGAATAACAAGAACAAGAAATGGTGCATATCGATGATGCCAGCGTGCATTTCGTAGATGATAAATTGAAGGTGAACTATGCAAGATACGCTGTGTAAAGGAGAAAAACGAAACTGCATCGGATATCGCTCCCCTCTGCAAACTCGTACTTGAATGGATTCACGACTGAGTCAACTCCGATATTTGAAACGAAACTAAATCACTAACATTAGTTGCCATAGCTTCCGCTGATACATTGGCCGTTTAGAATCTCGTTCGACAGTGGGCTCATGCGCTCTCTTGCATGGTCTTCAAATATATGACTCCCATTCTCGGATCACACGCATGCCCCCATTCTTTCCTCTGAACGCGTCTATGTCAGCGCCCATGAGAGATAGATCAGGAGGACAAAGCGTCCGTAATCAATTTCCATTCGTTCCCTTGTCCGCAGTCGACCTACGGTACACGCCACGGTGATTGATATATTGGCACTCAGCTTTTGCTTTAATTTGACGGTATGTTTGACTCGTCCACCATTATTCCAATACGACTCACGTCCTCGTGATGCCTGGTCTGGCCATTCACAGTCGCTATCGGCTCAATCAAATGCTCTTCTTTTATATCTCCTTGATAATCGTGCTCGGTCATCATTGGCCTCACCAGCGCTCCTCGTCCAACTATTTCGGTTCTCGATGCCAAACAGTTTGATGAGACAGGTAGGATCTTGTTCCCAAGGTCTCGTGGTGGGAAGAACTGGGCATATATCAAGTAGCTCAGGTCTGACGGGATGTGCAGGTGCTATCTTGGAGCGTATTCCTACAGGTCCCGCAATGTCGCAGTACGCACATCTGTCCGTTGCTGACCCAGAGTTCGCAGAGGCTTCTGCACATTTGCCGAAGAGTGACCCTACGGACGACGTCACGGAGATGCGGCGGCGCTTCGACAGCATGGTCAAGTGGGGGCACGAAAATAACAAATTACTATCCACTCCCAGTAAGCTTTCCGTATGTTCGTATGATTCTCACCAAAAACTGAGATTCTTAGCATCTGAACTTCGCGTCGAGGAGCACAAGATGCCTGTCGATGGCGGCGAGATCACTGCGAAATGCATGATTTCCACGCCGACTGGAGGGAGCGCCGGTCCCTTCCCTCTCTTCGTCAATTATCATGGAGGAGGTGTGTTTGATCTGGAACTCATATTCTCAGCCGTTAAAGCTGATTAATGCTTCATAAGGCTATGTTGTCGGCGGCCTAAGCACAGATGAACCCTGGCTGCGACAGATCTGCGTCGAGCAACAGGTCTCTGTTGTAGATGTCGATTACCGGTACGTGGGTCAGTGCTGTTATATTCGGCTATGTACCTTACCTTTCCCATACCACAGGCTCGGGCCAGAGTTTCCTTGGCCGTACTCGCACGAAGACTCGTACGCGGCGCTGAAATGGGTGCGTCACATTCATAGCTTGCATACACCCTGCTCGTAGATGTTAACTTTCTCGGTTAACAAGGCCGCAGAGAATTACATTCTCCTTCATGCAGATCTATCCAAAGGGTTCGTCATCTGCGGAACGTCCGCCGGTGGTGGCATCGCAGCAAGTTTAGCACTGCGTGCCCGAGATGACCCCTTCTTTCAAGGACGACCCTTGACCGGCCAGCTCTTGCAGAAACCCGGGACCATCTCTCCGCTCAACGTTCCAGAAAAGTTAGCAGGCTTCATTTATTTTTCTGTATGGACATCTCAGCGTGAATATTTACAATCAATCTAGATTCAAAGGGGAGCTGCTCTCCATGGACATGCCCTTGGATCCTAGATTTTTGGACAAGCACAGCAGGTTGCAATTCTACGGTGAGTTGAAGCTGCTTCAAACTATAAATTACTGCTTGATCTTCCCTTTTGTACCATCTGTGATGTGCGCCACGAAAGCGTCACGATCTCAGCCTCGTGGTGTTGTCCTGACTTCTTTGCGTCCCCAGACCTTGGATGTTAGGCGCAGTGATGATTAATCCTCGGACAGGCGCACAACCGCCCGATGGCCCGAGGTACATTCCGAAGTTTGCACCAATACAGATGATACGTCCGCAGCAGCAAACGCGCCTCCCTCTACATATTTGGTCTCTGCCTTGCGCTTTGTTCATCCAAAACGGACGTTTAGGGTGATTCATTGCGAGAGATGGAGCGCGGACGTTCAAGTTGCAGACGTTGATACAACGGAAACATGTTCTCGGTTGGCAATGGACGACCGCCTCGAGTGAATGAAAGCCGTCTGGTAGGCTGCTCCTCGTCGGACAACACACTGAAGGTGGGAAGGATACCGTGTGCTGGCGCAAAGGATTGCGGATTGGAAGTAGCTCATGGCATCAGGGTGCCACTCGCCTCTATGGATTCGTGTTTGTATGAAAACACGATGTACGCCTTTCCAATGCCTGTCGCTCCGAAAGAATGAAAACTAAGTTGGATGATATGTTTTCAGCTGTTTCATGTTTCGGCTGATATATCAGCTTTGAGTCATGTTTTTGATTGGCAGTGTGGGCTCATCTTTCGAGTTGCCTTCAAATGCATCGCTGACGCACATCCTCAGAATGCCTACGTGTCAATCATACTATCTGCCGTCCCATCCTCCGACCCGACCCAACCCATCCTCAGACCGCGCTTACATGGGCATCAGTCAGATTGGATTGGGAAGATAGATCGGCCATCAGTCTCCGTCAGTTTCCTTTGCCCACTGCAATGTGAGTCGAAGTCAATTTTCCGAGAGATAGGAATACTAAGCAGATGGCATTGCTTCCAAATATCAGGTCCGTACACTCGGTTGATATATCAGCTTTTTTTTGGGACTCAGTCAACTGCTCGTTTGTCTCTTGAATGATTGTCGCCCGAAGTGACACACGTCGCGGAAGACATATGCGTTTCCAGCTCCACAATCACTGAGTTATCTGCTCAGCGCACTTCCGTCCTATCTCTTCCCGAGGATCGTGTTCGGTTATCATTGGCCGCCACAAGCGCTACTCTGTCAGCTATTTCGGTACTCGGTTCCATAGAGTCCGACGGAAAGAAGGAGGCCTTGCACCTTTCATCAGCGAGTCTTATTCCCAAGGTCTCGTGGGAGGGAAAGCCTCTACATACTTAAACTCAGGTCTATCGGGAAGTGCAGCGGTTATATTCGAGCCCATCTCAGAAGATCGCACAATGTCGCAATACGCCCATCTATCCATTATTGACCCAGAGTTTGCGGAGGCTTCCGCATCTGTTCCAATGCTGGACCCTCCGGATGACGTCGCGGAGATGCGCCGCCGTTTCGACTTTGTGATTGGGCTGGGAAACGAACGCAACCCGTTGCTGCTCCATCCCCGTAAGCTTTCTACGTGCTCGCACGATTCTGAAGAGACTGATCATGTTTAGCATCTGAACTTCGCGTCGAGGATCACAAGGTGCCCGTCGACGGCGGCGAAATCACTGTGAGATGCATGGTGCCGACGCCGGGTGGAGAAAGCGCTGGTCCCTTCCCTCTCTATGTCAATTACCACGGAGGAGGTCCGTTTGGTTTGGCATTTATCTGCTCAGCTGTATAAACTGACATGTTACAAGGATGGACTATCGGTGGCCTAATCACGGACGATGCATGGCTGCGACAACTCTGCGTCGAGCAACAGATCTCTGTCGTGGATGTGGATTACAGGTACGTAGCGTGCTGCTACGAATCAGAAACATGCCTTATTCTGCCCGTACTACAGGCTCGCGCCAGAATTCCCTTGGCCGATCCCGCATGAAGACTCGTACACGGCGCTGAAATGGGTACGTCACTTTCGTGGCTTGCACAGACCCTGCTCACAGATATTAATTGCTTCGTATGACAAGGCCGCAGAGAATACAGCCCTTCTTCGCACAGACCTATCTAAGGGATTCATCGTCGGAGGTGCATCCGCGGGCGGCAATATTGCGGCTAGCTTAGCGCTGCGTGCAAGAGACGACCCGTTCTTCCGAGAACGATCCTTGACTGGCCAGTACTTGCAGATTCCTGTGACTATCCATCCGTCAAACGTCCCGGAAAAGTGAGTATGCCTCTGTTTCGGATTCGTGGACATCTCAACAACTGTACTGATGACCGACCTAGGTTCAAAGCAGAGTTGCTCTCCATGGACATGCCTTTCGATGCCAGATTTTTGAACAAGAATAGCATGTTGCAGTTCTACGGTATGCCTGAGTTTCATACTGCAGACTACCAGCTTAGATGTCTATCTCCGCAGGTCTGTGGAAGCCGGACCCCAGCGACATCAATACCTGGCCCTTGCTCCATCCTAATCACGCCGGCGTCGCGCCGGCGGTTATCCAGGTCTGCGGGATGGACCCTCTGCGCGACGAGGGAATTTTGTACGAAAAGGTGCTCAAGGATGCAGGGGTACAGACTAGACTCTATATGTGCGTAGGCTGCTTCCTACAGCACCGAGTCCTTTGGCTAACGGAAGACGGATGCTCTTAGTTATCCTGGAGTCCCGCATGGGTTCCACCCGGTATTTTCAGGAATCAAGTCAGGCAAACAGTACCACGAGGACCGGAAGACGGGGCTTCGTTGGCTGTTGAGCGGTGCGGCATAATCAATGGTTCTACATCCTCTATAGATGGTAGCAGGCCTAGAATTGACTTGTCTATGTAGATTACCCTTGGATATATGTGTACGATCTTGAATTTATCCAATGGAGTCTCTAACACATCAAATTCACCATGAACAGGCTCTCAATGAGCGCTGTCATTTGATGTCGTCATGTGTCATCGCTGTCCATGAAACAAGAAAGAGGGTAGGTAGTGTGCTTCATCAGCGGGACCTTACGAGGAGCTCCATTTAATTCCTTCAAAGCAAGTATTTGGTACATTTGCATTATACACGCATCTCATAAAGATAGGAGCGGCGATACACGCATCCAATCTAATCAAATAGCGCCGCTCAGCAACCAGCGGAGACCGTCCTTGAGATCTTGATTGTACTCCTTCGCTACTTTGATTTCCGAAAATGGTACATAAAACCCATGCGGTACTCCAGCATAACTGCGAAGGCGTGAGCTATACGAAAGACTAATGCGAGCATGTCTACATACGTGTACAGTTTAGTCTTGACACCCGCCTCCCTCAGCAGTCTTTCGTACAGAAGTCCCTCGTCACGCAGCGGGTCTAGCCCGCAGATTTGGATTACTGCTGGTGCGAGGCCTGCGTGGTTGGGGTGCAGCAGGGGGAAGGTGTAGATGTCGGTCACATCAGGGTTCCAAAGGCCTGCGACGATGACGATTACGCTTCACAGTTTCTGACGAGAGGAGATTGGCACGCACGGTTGTAGTCCAAGACACCGGACTTATCGAAGAACCTCGGGTCTAAAGGCATGTACATGGAAAGGAATTCTGCTTTGTACCTGCGTTGGCGCATGTTGAGCTATTTAGCAGCGGGAGTCGGGGTATACTCACTTCTCCGGAATGTTGTGGGGAGATACGACCGCCGGGATCTGGAGAATTTGGCCGGTCAAAGGCCGGCCTTGGAAGAACGGGTCGTCTCGTGTGCGCAGCGCCATGCTCGCTGCGAGGTTTCCGCCAGAGGAGGTCCCACGGACTACGAAGCCTTTTGACAGATCAGCGCTGAGGAGCGTAGTATTTTCGGCAGCCTTGCCGTGCGGAACATTCAGGGTTCGAGGTGAGGGACTCAACAAGAAAAGGTCTACGCACCCATTTCAGCGCGGCATAAGAATCGTTATGAGGAATCGGCCAAGGGAGAGGCTGCGATAAAAGCAGAATAGGTGTGGTCGATCCAACACGTAACTGAGGGAGACGCATACCGGTAATCCACGTCCATGACAGAAACCTGCTGCTCGACACACGCTTGCTGCAACGAGATTGTGTCTACCTCAAGGCCGCCTACGAAATAGCCTAGGAATGCGATAATCATAGTTGATCGTACGGCTGAAGAGATCAAATGCCGGATCACACGGACCTCCCCCATGATAATTAACGAGAAACGGGAAGGTACCAGGGCTTCCTCCCGTTGGCGTGGGAATCATACATCTCACAGTGATCTCGCCGCCGTCAACTGGCACCTTGTGCTCCTCAACGCGAAGTTCAGATTCTAAACAATTCCAGTCATCTGAGCTTCAAACTGAGCAAGAAATAGAAGGCTCACCAGGAGGCAGAAGAGCTTTGTCACGCTCGTTTAGCATCTTGATCAAGCCATTGAAGCGTTCTCGCCTGAGCTGAATATCATCCGTAGGTTCAGGCGGCGGTACGTTTGCAGCGGCCTTCGCAAACTCGGGATCCACGATGGAAAGATGGGCGTACTGCGACATGATCGAATGTCCCAGGATGGGGTCAGAAATAGCATACTCAGACTTGAGACTTGCGCCCATATATGCGCGGGTCTGCCGACCACGAGACCTTGGGAACAAGATGTACTCGGTAAGAGTAGAAGATCCCCTTACCCGCCAGGTTCCTTACACAGGTGGACACGAGAATGGGTGAACACTCTATCATGATGCATGATGCATGATGGTCGACGGGTTATAACTCCGGCGATCGAGCATGGCGCTCCAATGAACGGTGGAGATCGGATATTTTCGGGTGATATACGCACCCCGGAGGTCTCCATAATGAAATAAATGAGACGCTTGTCGACCAGGACACCGTATGCGCCAGTGGGATGGTATTAGTCTAATCGAATTTGAAAGTAATGTACCAATCGTCGCGAATTCCAGCTAAACATAGCGAGCTCAGCCGAGTACTTCCAAGGCGGAGTGGACTCACATGCAGTCCCATGGAACTATGGAGCAGCAGGGGGAGGAACCTTCCCTTTGAATCGTTTTAGTAATACCCCGACACCGCGAACCAATGCCTCTTCCTCTTCCTCCTTCGCGTCGGCACACGCGGCCCACCTGACCTTCAGTTTGTCGTCGACCAGATACGTGTAGCCGATACGGCTATTGACCATTCCCAGCTGCTCGCGTACGTATTCCTGCAATTAACGTGAGATATATTGAGGAGAGAAGATAAATAGCCTCGGGCAAACGCACCATATTCTGTCGCGACACCATGTACGTAGGATGGAGACGGTGGGGGATTTTGGACCGAAGGGATGACAGGAAGAGGTGGACGAGGAGAGATTTGAGTATGTTCTCCTGCAGATTGATTTGAATGTATTGGTATGACGGGTGCTCCTGGTATAGCTGATTAACCCGGTCTGTAAATGATGATGCGTGGTACTACAGAGAAATACGGGTCAGTGAAGCCACCACGTCAAGGTCAGACGATCGCAGACACACCTCGGAGATTTTGGTGCTCAGCATAGATATTACAGATATCTTGCCAGCACACATATGCGTCGAATGTACGGGCTGCCCGTTGTCTAGCCTCACACCTTTGATATTCGGAAAATACAAAGCTTTCTGGTCAAGACGTGAATAACAACGAACCGGGACATGGACAAGGCAACATACGTCTTCTCGAATGAGAACACTCGGAGCCATCCAAGTCTTGCCGCCATGATGCCTCGTCATATGTAGATCATGAAAATATCCTGTAGATGCCACTTTCACTCTGGAGCAAACGTGAGTATTGGCATACGACACCATAGCATCAACAGCGCACTAACAGATGACGCCGCTTCTCTAATTGTTTCTCCTGGTTCAGCATGTCCGCACTTCTCTCTGACAGACTCCGTGCTTTGGTTGTCGGAACGTCGGGAACCCCCAAGGGTCTCTGCAAGGGCGGGATCTCCGGGACCTTTTCGGCATCGTCCTCCTCGAGCTTCACCACGTTCTGCTTTACCTCCTTGCCCTTCTTCTTCACCTCGCCGGTTTGCTGCTTTACGTCCTCACCCTCCCGCTCCACCTTCTTACCTTTCTGCTTCCCAACCAGCTGAGACTGTGACCCGGTCTGCACTCCATGTCGTATGATAAGCTGACGGTTCAATCGAAGTGTCCGTACGCGGTGAGCAGAACGCAAAGCAGAGAGCATTTTCGAGACTGGCTTGGCTCTCGCTGGAATTGAAGCGCCCGTTGCTCGCG
>SFCI01000803.1:0-15013 GCA_004681135.1 Hericium alpestre | reverse complement strand
GATAAGTAAGTACAAGTCAGGACTGCGCACTGCGCAGCATCGTACTGCGCATGATGAAGGTGAAACGTGATGGGGAGGTAGATAAGGTAGCACTGCAACGATCAGTGATGGAAACGAATAGTGGATCGAGGCAGTGCAATAGCGTCCATGCATGCATGTAGATATAGTTAAATAAAGGGAATAGAGCAACGGGACATCGACCATGGTGTGGATGTCGAAGGGAGTGATGTCAAGTTAAGAAATGAAACATACGGTTCTTAACAAACGAGACATCCATCACTAAATTCTACCCATGTCTCTCGCAAGATCAGCATCAGAAGCTGTTGACCACAAGAGCTCTGAAGTGAAGGCGGGAGGATGAAGATCAATTCGAGGAACGCAGTCAAGCTGCACAATGTGCTGCCCAGGCTGTGCTGCTAAAGACTCAGTCCATTAACAACCGGCACAAGCAGGAGCAGCGCGGCCGGGAAAAAGACAAGGAGATCGCAAATGGGATACGTGATGCAAAGGGGAACAAGTTGAAGCAACGAAAGGTACATACCGGCTCTGATCAGCGGCTTGTGCTGACAAAACACCTTAGCTTGTGGACGTTGATCTCAAGATGCCGAATGATCCTGTGCCTATGGACGTCGCAGAAGCGTCGCGCCCATTCCGTCAGTTCAACAATGAGAAGGAGAAAAAACCCCAAGGGCGAAAGATGATCAACGCACCTGGGACAGCAACACGAACGAACTGGCAGGTTCCATTCCTATGGTCTCAGATTGAGGCCGCGGCCTTGAAAGTTGGTCACCCGTACAGCCCGACTGAGATCGTAAAAGAGCTCCAGTCTCGGGATTCATGCATCTTTGCCAGATTGTATCCCTCAACAATGGGAAAGTGGATGAGTCCAAAGCATTCCTGCGAGAAGGGAAATTTATGGAGTGCAGAGGTGGTATTACGGGTCATTAAAGGAAACAAACCGTGCGCGACGAACGGCAGTTCCCTTGGTGTTTTTGTTAGTCCATCTCCACCACTATTGGCTAAGATATTTGCTCACCGTGGATGTACCAGAAACCGTATCCGGATCTATCAAAGGCAATGCTGCTAAAGGTCAAACGCACTCAGGAGATCGGTGTCCCACTAGCACTTGCAGACATCAGTGCGATCATGATTTGCATGATCAAGGTCAACACACCCGACATCTTCTTGAAAGCAGCAAAGGATGGCAGCTTCTTCCGATGTTCCGATTCATTCGTCCGCAAGTTTCTGCGGCTTAACCACTGGTCAAGGCGAAAACCAACGAAGGCGGCACAGAAGTTGCCTGACGATGTGCAAGATCAGTGCCGCAAGTCATTCTTTAGGCAGGTACTTACCATCCGAAATGATGGTGTGAAGGCCTACCTACGTGCCAATTCAGACCAGACACAGTCTCCGTATGCACAGGGGACGGGCAGCACATGGAACGAGTCAGGCGTCAAACAGGTCGCTGTGGTGGGAGCAGAAGAGAAACGTGCATTCACCTTGATGGTCGGCGTTACAGCGTCCGGATATGTCCTTCCATTTCAGGCAATCTACAAAGGGAAGACCATATTGTCTTTGCCTGTCAAGGCAAAATCTGATCGCAATTCCTGGACGAGGGCACATGAGCTTGACTTTTGCTTTGAGCCTTCAGGAACTGAGACCTACTGGTCCACGATCACCACCATGAAGAGTTATGTCGACAACATCTTAGCTCCCTACTTCACTCGTGCGCGAGCAGACCACGGCGATCCCTTGGACCAGACAGCAATCTGGCGGATTGACGCTTGGAGTGTTCATAGGTCAGCTGAGTTTCGTCAATGGATGAAAGCAAATCACCCCACTATCCAGCTCGAGTTTGTACCTGGCGGGTGTACAGGAATCTGGCAGCCGTGCGATGTTGGAATTCAGCGGGTCCTCAAACACGAAGTCGAGCAGGCGTCGCGAGTGGACATCATTGCTGAAGCCCTTGAACACGTTGAAGCGATAGTCGGGGACACATTTGATGTCTCTGCCATACATCTTGACAAGCGCATCGGGGTGCTGCGAGATCGTTCAGTGGGGTGGTTAGTAAAGGCATATGATGTGATCAGTCACACAGATTTCGTGAAAAAAGTGAGCCATATCCCTTTTATTTATCTGTAGCCTGTCTAATGGGTCCTAGGCTTTCGAGCACTGCCAGCTTGAAGGAGAGCCACACTTCAATCTCTCGCATGCGAGTCTGACAAGTTCAGCCGCTTTTGCAGGCACTCAAGAATCTGCCGTCGACGGACCGGGTTCGTCTGGGCAGAGCTGTCGAAGTTCACAAGTACAGCTCAGCCACCTTCTCGAGGCGAGCCGCCTCCCGACGATGATGTCGAACGCGAGTTTGACGACGACCTGGCAATGCCGTCGTCAGTGCTCCGTGACCAGATGTTCAGCAGCAAGACAGCTGGAACAGGTTTTGTCGAGAACGAGGCTGGTGAGATGATGCCAATGTCGATCTCGAAGACACTCGAAGACGACGCTGCAGACAGCGACCACGAATTTGCTATCCCAAGCGGTGCGGACATTTCTGCAAGTGTTGATGAGCTTGCTGCAGCAGCTGGTTCAGAGCCTGTCGAGATGGGCTGTGGAAAGCAACTCAAATGGCAAAATCAACTCTATTCTGATGAGAACTTGAAGTTCTGGGAAGCCTAATACTTATGTACATGCTATAGAGTACATGCTAGCAAATAGATAGAGAAAAAAATGGACTTTTGGATTCTGCACCCATAGGCCCATCGGCCTCTGTGACCCATGACCAAAGGCCGAATAGGCAGGGCTCAGCAGGCTCTGTGACCCGTGACCAGTGCCTAAGACCATAATGGTACAGTACAATGGAAGCTCACCTGTAATATGGAGACCCTATGGCAGCGATTCGGGCGTGGTGCTCGGGATCCGACAAAAGAAGCAGTCACCATTCTATTTGCAGAGGCAATGCATTTTGACGAGTGGAAACGAGAAGCTGAGGAGAAAAAGGAAGAACGAGCTGCAAAGAAGGTCAAACGGGAAGATAATGCACGGCTCAAAGAGGGGGGGAAGACAGCTACAAAAAAGAGAGGTAGGGAGGGGTTGAGTGTGGAGGATGATGCCATGCTCGAAAAGGTAAGGGGAAAACACCAGGCTGTCGCCGCTCCTACCTCGCCATCACATGCTGCTGCCATCAACCACGACGACATCATGAGCCAACAGCGCGCAGCATCAACCAGCTCACCACAGGTTCAGCTGCAGTCAACACAACAAATACATTCAGCACCGCACACCACCGAGGTCGACACAGAGGGCGACACGATGCCCGACAGCTCAAGAGCAATGGCGACAGTAATGGATTATCAAGTAGCAACTGACAACAACGACGCAGGCTTCATGGATGCCTCACAGATGATCACGCAGAATGCTATCCCCGGCTCATCTACCTCGGCGCCGGCAGACTTGTCGGCTACAGAAGGTAGGATCATTGATCCCATGTGGGCGAGATGATAGTTGACCTGCCGTGATAGGCGCAGAAGGATCTTCTCTGCTTTCGGCCAGGTCAAGCATAGCTACTGGCATAGCTGCTCCATTGCAGGTTCAGGGTGACAAGGACCTCCGCGAGAAATACCACGGTCAAGATACTAAGCAACGTTCATCGAGCATCAAAGCTCTGCGTGCAAAGCGGCCCGCGAACGAGGTCGATCCCGTCATGAGTGACTTCGTGAATGCGAAGGGACGTGGTCTGGGCTGCCGTCGCAGGGTTCCGAGGGTGTACTTTGGAGGAACCTGCCCGGGTACATTCGATAACATCGTTATATAGTGCTCATTATTGACCATATCGAAATAGCGGAAGAATACAAGGCTTGCCAACGTGAGCTACCCGGTGGGTGTCCTCGGTGCAAGCCCACCACTCCCCGTCTGTGCTGTGACATCTGCGTGCTGACGCTCCTCAGCGACATGGGGCTGCAGCTGGAGCACGACAAGGTTCCCTCTGTCCCCATCGTATCATTGCGCCGTTCAAATATCACCCAACGCGAAGCTACACAAGCTGATCACTCATTCTCGAGACGCGTATTCGACTGGCGTGATATCAAAGCTAAGAGCAAGCTCGGCCATGCCATCTATGAAAATCTCGGCCCCGCTATCTTTCTTTCTGACGACTTGGTCGATCGCTTGGTGCTCTGTGCTGGTGCGGGGAAGCTAGTGACAATCGCAGACATCCTCCGCAAGACTCACTGGAATCATGCCGAGGAACATGGAGAAGATATCCTCAAAATTGTGAAGGATACTTACAAGATCAGCGCCACCTCCAACGGCGCGCCGGAGAGCTCATCGGCGTGCTCTTCTGCACCTTCGAGCAAGGGTTCTGCACGTCCGCTACGGCGTGCTACAGTGTGTGGCCGCTGTAAACAAGTCGGCCACAATGGTGAGTCCACATCCTCGCTTCTTTAACTTCGTATCTGATTCAACTTGCTACACAAGCACGGAATCTAGACTGTCCCGGAAGGCCGGAGAACGCCCTCAAAAATATGCCCGTTGCGACGCCTATGAGCACAGTCCAATCGACTGCCGGCCCATCCGTGCGCCCGGCAAATAACATGGAAGCCCCCGTGTCAGTACAGTTCATACAGACAGTGGTGCACTCTGCTCATATAGCTCATAGCTCCTTTACAACAATGACTACCCCAAATGCTCGTGAAAGTAGCCCTTTCATGACATGGCCACTTGCTGCCGGGCCATCGCATCTGCAGGCGAGTCAAAGGGATTGAGAAATCCATGTTATCATCCCGTTCAAGGACACTATATAGGTTCACATCGACACAAAGCATACTATACTGCAAGGTCAGCACCCTGTATTATAGTGTCCAGCCCTATGGCATCCTCATCGGGGATTGTCTCTTCTTCATCTACTGTCCCTGCGCTAATATCTCCCACCATGAGGAGCGCTGCTCCTTTCCGGACAGCATCCATAATACTATATTTGACAGTTTTGCCGGCCTGAATTTTATGAGGGTCAGCTTTCCGTATCCACAAGTCCGCCTTTGCTAGCGTTGATGTTAAATCAGCTGGCATATGGTGGATGGTGCGATTGGTAAGACAGAAATTGTCCTCTATATTGACGTGCAATTTTCGGTACAGTTCTATCAAGACCGACTCCTTGATGATATAGGGGATTGTTCTTGATGAGAACTGCCCTCCATATATATGCTTGAGTTCCTCTAGGTGAGTGCGCTATCTCCACATTTTAATATAGAAGGAGCTTACTTTGGTATACAGGTTATTTCTCTCGACCAGCCAATCAACCCCTCGAAACATACCCGCCATGCCACGCAGATTACAGAGCCAATTCAGTCGAATCGCATGCCTTTAATATCTGTGAGCAACGCAAGTTGATACGATCTTGATGGAAAAGGCTTACTGCAAACGTTCAGGGTATATGAAGTGGAGATCCGCCAAGAATCGCGAGATCTGCGCTGAGTACTTCATCTTCCCGCAGCCTTTAAAAAGAAGTATCCACGTTGCAAGGACGTCTTCAACCCGAGCGATGTCACCGCTGTTCATGGCGTGAGTTACTTCTTCGTATAGCAAATAGTATTGGTTTCTGATAAGGCTGTTCTCAAAATCAGCATCATGCTCCTGCGGGGCTCGTCTACGAGACAATGAACCCTGTGCCACGAACGTCATCACCAGTGTATCTGATATCGAACAGATGTCACTCCATGCCGGTTTTGATTCGGCATATTGAGCAAGGTCTGTGATCGATTGCTTCCGTCTCTGCACTTCAACGCGCCAGCAGTCGAGGCGCCGCGCTAGACCGTCCTGTTGAACCAGGTCATGCATCAAGCGGAAGCCGGGATTCGACCCAATCTTTCCCATCTGTTGTGGTCGAAAAACTCCGGCGAGTTCCATTGTGCTGCTTGGATCCAACCGTGACTGACTTGGCTCAATTAGCAGTCTCCAGATAGCATCGACACAAGCCATCTTGACGTGGAACAGCCCAGGAATAAACACGACATATTGGAATCTTCTCCATGGTGTTTTAAATTTTTCCAGTGCGTGCGACGCTTGTGCACTTTGAATGTGTTCCATCGTGGATAGGTCCCCGTGCACGAGGATGACGTGCTTGGTAATGTCCATCACTCCAGGTCTCTCCTTCGGATTGCCAGCATTAGCTTGACGCAGTAAGTTCTCCACTGCGTCAATGTTACCCTTCGTCGTGGATTGATTAATGGCCATCGCTGATGCTGGAACCTGACATGCATTTGATACAGGAACTTGCTCGATTACTTCGGGCTCTCCTAGTTCATCCTTGAACTGGCAAAAGTATTCCGGCCCATACATCACAAGATCATGGCAGAACTGCCAAGCTTGGAAACGCTGACGACGCGTCAGTCCTGATGGATGAAGTTCTTCGTGATGCAAGCTAAGTAGTTTTATCATGTCCCGTTTTGGCTCCGATCGATTCTTCAGATTGAATGCACTTGTCTTCCAGAGTTCTTCTGAACATTTAAGGTCCTCTGGCACCACTCCATGCTCGAGCTTCAGTAGGGTCCCTGATGTGAGATGTGCCAGGACACCTTTACCCCCATCGACTGTTGGTGTTGCCACGTCAAGGGCGACGTCGAAATTGTCATATGCATATGCCACGGTAAGAGATGCACCCAGCGCTTTCAGCTTTGTGCTGGCTTCCTTTGATAAAGAAGAGACAGCGTCATTGATTGCATTAACAGATATAAAGAGTCCTGCGTGTGCAAGGGTGTCAATAAGATGCTCCGGGGTTTTGCTTGAATGTGCGAAGAGCCCTATGACACTTGCGAATGCATTGCATTTTTGGTTCGTACTCTTCACCATAATACTCATCAGTGTGACCTTTTTCTATTGTAGCATTATTGCATCAGCGCGACAAGCAGAACAACTCAAAATGAGGTACGCACAATCGTCTGAAGGCACTCTCACTGAGAGCGGAGCGACCTCACAGATCCCGTCGGTGATCCATCCTCGAGCTCATCTATGACTCCATATTCGGCATGGTAGATGTTGTCTTCTGCTAATTCGCCTTCTCCATCATTCCCATGATCTCTGCCCGTCCCCTTCGCTGTCTTGAGAGCATAGGCTTCACGATGCTTTCGCAGCCCTTCATCCGCATTGAGACACATGTCTAGCAAGCTCCAAAAGCATGGCACTATCTGTTGCATGGTCTTCGCCAATTTCCGCATGCTAAACGAGTCGAGCTGCTCAGCAGTGGCATTTTTTGCATTGAAGTGAAGCCCGGCATCTTCGCGACTAAGTATCGTGAGCTCTGCACTGAATATTTGAGTGGTTGTCTCTATCATCCACGAGCGCATTCTCTGCAGCTCGGATGCCCTCACGCTCAGCTTGTACATGGACGGCAAGAGGTCAGGCAGGCCGTCGCAGATCAGTAGGATGGCTGGATGATCCACATATGTGTCGTCCTTCAGAAGAGTGGTTAGGACCTGCAATAATACACCTGCATGTGTGGTAAAATATCCCAGGAGATCCTCGACAGAGTATGAATATGTTGGCATCTTGCAATACCTAGAAAAAAGGGAAGAAAAGAAGGAGAGCGATGGCCGGCAAAGTGATTTTCAGGGCCAATTGACTTAGCATTCCAGTAATTACACGAGCTATCTAAATGGGGACGAGGCGGGGCGGGGCCCCCGATGCGCCGTTATTGTTAAGAACTGTACGTTTCATTTCTTAACTTGACATCACTCCCTTCGACATCCACACCATGGTCGATGTCCCGTTGCTCCATTCCCTTTATTTAACTATATCTCTACATTGCATGCATGGACGCTATCGCACTGCCTCGATCCACTATTCGTTTCCATCACTGATCGTTGCAGTGCTACCTTATCTACCTCCCCATCATGTTTCACCTTCATCATGCGCAGTACGATGCTGCGCAGTGCGCGGTCCTGATCGTTACCTTAGATACGACTCTGACTGCGATCCCTCATGTATTTAACCCGGTAAGCTGAGTCCCTTAGACCTCAGCTTAACCACTTTGCAACTCCATAGGATTTACCTCCTGTCAGTCGCCAGTGCCCTTTAAGTCCCTCCACGTTGTGCTTCCCTCTCTCAATCACTCTCGACTCTCTCCATCGTCGATCGCCTCTTGAGCAGGTCAGCCTTTGTTGTTTGTGTGTAGCCTGAGTCCCTACCCAGTCACTACAGGACGTCAGTCCTTAGCAGACAGGAAGGGTCAATGCCAATGGGTGTTCTCTCGTGTTGGGCCCAATTGATACCTCCCGCGAGGCTGGCCTGGAGTCCAGACAGTTCCATGACATACCTAGCTTTGAGTTCTAACCTTATGAATCTCTGTACAATAGCTGGTCAGCCTTGAGGAAATGAGCTGAACAGTTAGCACGAGTCCCTACTGTCATCATTGACCATACGACGATGATAAGTTGGCATTGGATAGTCGACGGTTGACAGTTGACAGTTGAATGGGCTCAGACTTGCTCCTCGAGACCCACGCGAGCTGCATTTTATGAGGATCAGCATGGCGCATGGACAGCAAATGCAGCATGGAGGATACATGTGCTTTGACTGCTCTCGGCATGGGCTCCGAGCAGGAATGAGACGTCGGCCCGAGAAGACTATGCGGAGCCCATTTGGCCGCACACTTTCCATTTCAAGCTGAAATCTACGTGGCATGTTGGCCACATGGCACAGCGAGGCCAACTCAATCCATATTTGGAGGGTTCTCCGGATGCCTTGCCCGAAGTCAGCCGAGGACCATGTGGCATCCGATTCTAATGTGGCCGGTCGAGCCACCCGGCAGCAATGCGGCATGGCTATTCAGGACCAATCTGGCGCGCACGGAGAAGCAACCCAACGTGGCTGCTGCACGGCTTCCGGAAGAACACGGCACAAAAACGCAACATGGATCTGATCCAGCCCATTCTCTTCCCATTCGGGACCCACGTTATGTTTCATCCTGAAACTGATGCTGAATCCATCCTAGGTTGCACGCAAACTGGCTTTTGGGTGGTTTATCAGAGAATGGCCGATGTCCAACTTTGACTTTTCAATGAGTGCCCCAAGCATCTTCTCGCACTTCAAATAAGCTCATTCCCCCAGTGCTACAGCTGGTCGTTCAGGTGTTCACAGCGTCTACTACTGTATCTTCATCCCGCCTCGTAGTCATCCCGTGGCCCTCCAACGCCCTCGCCGTCCTTTTATTCTACTGCGACATTGCGGTCATCATCCCATGCTCCCGATAAACTCCCGCAATGCTACTCATATCGAAATCTGGAGAACATGAAGTCGACTCGAAAACTAGCTCGGCCACAACAGCAGAGGCTGCTCGACGCAGGGCGAGGAACTACATTGTGAGTCATTCTGTGGTATTTTCCCTTTCCCTGTCTCATCTAATTGTCTTGCAGTACCGTGGCACGCTCATGGATAAACTAGACACGAAAGCCTTGGACCAGCTCCCTCCCTCGATGCTCGTCTACCCTAAAAGACGCCACAGCCGCCCGAAGCGCTATCACTTCGGGTTTGGTGTGTCGCTCGGGCAGTTATACGACTACTGTGTCGTGCAAGACCTGGCTCCAAAGCACTATCATGGAAAACTGTTATATCACCTCCTTATGGTTAAGAGAGCAGTGAAGGAAATTGGTCGACGATGCGGCGCTAGGCTATATCTGCGAAATATCTGGAATGGGAACATGAGTGGGTCCTCGCCCGCTACAGCAATTACAACTGGCACCGAAATGTCATGCCCGATCGTAAGGAGCAACTTGCGATAGACGTCATTCAAAGGGAGTTGTGCATTTGCGAGGCCCCAAAATGGTTCTGGCGGATTGATTGAGCGTGTAAGTCTTTTCATGCCTCAGCGTGATCGTTTTTGTGTTCTTACATTGAATATCGTAGCAATTGGCCCGTTTCGTGCCGCGTCCGGACTACTCATCATCAGAGCAACAGCTGCTATACTATACCTCCGATGACACGCTGTCACATCGTGCCGCGAATACCCGTCTATTATCTATAAGTAACACCTCGTCCCCTTCGCTCTCATAAGCAGCGGGATATCGATGAGGCGCTTTTGCAGGTGATGGAAACGCTGCAGCGGGAGCTGTGCATCTCTAGACTTACGATGTGGCAAGGTCTAAGTGTGTGTCTATCGTTCGTCGCAGTTCGCCCCCGCCTCACTCTGGAAAAGGCACATGACCGCGTCCGAAATGACGTCAGCAACTGATTAGCGCGTCTCCTATAATATCCCACTCTCATCCGCATCAACAACTTTCTGAACCTACCAGCTTCAACTCTGACATCATGCCAAAATCAGAATGGGGCTCACGAACCGACGACGTTATGGATTGTGTAGAAATGGAACTTGACGTTGACGGTAACCGCATTCCCGACCCCGAGACCATCTTCAGTCTGACTCCTCGCCAATACGAGGAGCTGAAAGATGTTTGTCCCTCTACTTCAATTTATGCTCATCTAGCGTCGCCCTGAGATAACTTCGCCAGCCTCGCGCATACTACCTCAATGGGAGAGAGCCTGCCGAAGAGCTGGATGACTTCCTCTTCACACACCGCGTGCAGCTCCCACACAGGACATCCTGGCCTATGTCGCGCGCAACGACATCACGCCGACCACTGAGGACTTCTACAATCGCCTCAAGCCGCACGAACGACATGAGCTCGTCCTCCTGAGCGCCAAGAGAGCCGTCGCGCAGCACCTCATCGAAAAGACCGGTGTGTACATGCACGCCGAAATCACCCCGCTTGACGCGACGCATGATTGCATGATCGCGTTGTACGACAACTACGATTGGTACTGCCGGCAGACAAGCGACGCGGATGAGGTCGTGCTCTTCGCGACGCTGCAGGCCGAGCTGCGCGTCCCGGGCCGGCCAAGTGGTACTACGACTACGANATGCCCCCCTTACTGAGCTTCGAAAATGGGTGAGCCTGCCACCGCCGCCTGCATCTCAGCGCTTACGTCAGACGGCTGCAGATCCCCTCCGCCGCTGGACCCCGAGCACGTTGTGTACGCGCCACGCCACGAGCTGATCGCGCACATCCCCCCTGCGCTCCTCACGCGCTATACTCCCTTCGCCGGTGTCTCGCGGGTGACACCGCCGCCGCTGCACTTCGGGCTCGCACTCGACACCGCGGATCTCGAGGCGTATGCCGCGCGCCACGGCCTTGCCCCCCGCGAGGACGCGTGGGTGCGGCACACCCGGCCGCGTGTGCAGCCGTACTCCGACGAGGAGAAGTCGCTGCGGGTGACCGACACCGCNGCGTTNGTGGAAGGCTTCGCGCGCAAGTACAACCTCGCNATGCCCGACGCGCGGGCGGCGCGTCTCCGCTGGCGGNACAAGACGCCGCTCGCGCGCCACTACACGATGGCGCTCGCCGTGAAGCACCTGTCGGCGCTCACGGGCATGGAGCTGTATACGGAGCCGCTCGACACGGTCACGGAGCACGAGTGGGTGCTTGTGCTGTTCAACAACTATAGGTGGTGCGAGCGGAACATCGAAGATGAGGCGGTGGCGCGGACGGTGGAGACGGTACAGCGGGAGCTGGGCATTTCTGGGCCTGCGATGTGGTACGACATACCAGTACGAGAGGATGTGGACTGAGCGATTCGGAGGGCTGGTTGACGCTGCTGACCTTGCATGCTGCTGCGGGCATTACATGTCTTGCGATTTCAGAACTATCAGCACAAGGTTGTATGCTAACAAAGAGTCTTCTTTATGGCGCTAGACGGGGCAAGCATGCTGGGCCGCCAATATCTACAGAACGAGATTGCGCAGGGCCTCTCTGCACTTACAAACGCCACCCAGTATGAATGACCCAGTCGGCTGACACGCGCGCTCGAACTCCAGTATACGCATGTGGATGTTCCCAGATCAGCTGTCCCAGTCATGGCCTCCCTCGAGATGAGCTTGCGGACGTGCTTCCCAGAACGCAAGAAGGGAAGGCGGAGACGTACAGGCACGCACCCCAGATATGTCGATCAGTTGAGTGGACGTGTTTCGCATCGATCGCCCACTGTCGATGGTGGACGTGGGCCTTGCGACCAGTATGACGGCATGCATGGTCTTCTGGTGGGCGAGCGGAAGGATGACGAATGTTGTACTTCATGTCCACGATTAGCATACCTTTCTTTCCGACGGACTTTGACCGAGTGTGACGCCAAGCGAAGCTACCCGCGATGGCATTCTGCTAGGATAATGGAACCAGATTATGGGGAGAAACCAGCATTCACGGGGCCAGCACCAGAAGATCAGCACCGCTGCAGCAGCGCGCCGGTATCAGATACAGTGCAGAACGTCGCGATCCGCGTAACGAGGCCAGCAGCTGGTACTGTACGCGCCCAGCGGCGCGTGCGCAGATGAATCGGGCGCGCGAGCGAGCTGTTTCTGTGTTTCGTTTCTGGTCCTTCGGGATTAGAAGCGCGTTGCGGTCGGGTGCGTATCGTCGAGAGCGCGTAGGGTCAGCGGATCAGGTACAGCACAAGTTAGCGCTTCCGATGCAAGAGCGACCAGTCCTGTCGAGCACCATCGACATGCATGGGCAGTTGAAAGCGGCGACGGTCGCACCTTGTCCGTGCGCTCCAGCTTCTGAGAGATAACATCCAAGTGAGTTTATAACGTACAGAAATTTGGGGGTGCATATGGATGCTCACGCGCTCGAGTGGAGGAAATGTCGCTCTTGGGACTTGAATTGCGTGAGCTAGACTAGTGGCCAGCCTCCCGTGATCTTGGGCCAGCGCTACGTAGTACTCGCGTGCTTGAAGAAGTACTGCCAGGTTGAGAAGGGGTGAAACTAACGTGTCAATTGCTTTACACGCCTGCGCTTCGATCAGATACGCACCGAGCGGGTAAGACCACACCATATTCTCCTGCGATAATAAAGCAGAAGCCTTCCAAGGCGCCGGCGACGTACGTATAAACGAGTGATCGGGCGCACGAAGCTCAGTTTCGGGGATCGGATGTAGACCGGTGTTTGACGGAGTAGAACTGCTTGTCTTCGGGAATGTAGAAGACGCACGCGGGTCGGACAGATGGCTAATCTGCTCACAAAATTGAGGGTCAGAAGCAACAGGAAGAGCAAGGACAGTCCTTCTCATTCTGTTACGACGCGATCCACTGCTACCGATGTTCTCCCATATGGCAATAAAAAAAGGAAACTTGACAACCAAGGTAAAAGATCCTAGAGGCAATTGAGTGAGTAAGTACTATACGCAGCACTAATCAATGTTGCTAGCATAGCGGAGGATGGTGAAACTAAAGCGAAGCGATCCCAGCAGGAGCGGAAAATGTCGAGACCAATGTCGGCCGATAATAATATGCGCAAGCGGCCGACAGCTAGCTGACCAGCGTTCGGAAAAGGCAGCCCCACTTCCGAGCAGAGCAACAAGTCCGAGATAAGCTGGCGCCAGGGCAGCCTGTCATCCTCCAGCGCCCGATCACATATGAAAGAGATCCAGATCCAGTCTGACATCCCCTTCAATTAATCGCAGTTGCTTTCCGTCAACGCTGCCGTCAAGTGCCGTCAGCGAGAAACGCCTCTTGGTCCCTGGTCGCCACAATCTTCCTCCCGGTGTTCGTAACCATCCGCAGAAGCCTGATGCTTCCGCTTGTGGCCTTCTGCATCCCTCGATCAGCGACTGATTGGGGCAGCGTTGGAGCAGACGCCAAGCGCCCGATCTGTACCGCAGCATAAGCAGACCACAGAACGGGTTGCGTGAATGCCGGCGCCGTTATGAGCGATGGTCTATCATCGTTCTGGAAACTTGAATGGCCAGATAGTGCTACGCCTGGAGCAGTATCTCGATGACGAGAGGAGCATCGGTGGAGTGGGATGACGGCGAGATGACAAAAGCTGCGCGAAACGGGCTGCTAGAAGCAGCTCAGGTGGAGACGGAAGGTGCTTGTAGTGGGAATACGCAGAACATTCGACTGGACCTGTAGCATGTCATGATTAGCTACATAGATCCCTACAGGACTGGGGCAGAGCTTATTGACGACAACGCACTTGAATCTCGATATCAGCGCTGCAGGCCGCAGGGTTGATACCGCCGAGCCTGGTACTGTATAGCACGATAGATGCGGCGGCTTCAGCATAATCGGGCTCTGGAGGAAGCAGCGGCCAAATCTCCCATGGTAATACTCACACAGCCTGCGCCCCATATGACCGCCGCGCAACGTCAAGTTGAAGGAGAACGTGGGGACCACAAGGATGCGCAGCGGCAAACTTTGCGCCGTGTTGCGTTCGAATTTACTGATCGAAGTCGCTTGTCTTGCGCAGAGGACTAGGTGATATCTAGAATGTGGCGACATGATCATCGTGCCGGAGCCTTGCACGACCTGAGAACGTCCTCGACCAAGATGACAGAGCGCGAAAAGGACGAGACGAGCCGCCAGCAGGCCAGCTTCCCCAGCTACACGTGACCGCGTCCAGCATCCTCTCCGCGTAAGCTCTTCGATTCGACTCTTCGAGCCCGCAGCTCGCCAGCCCAAGACCACCTCACACCCCTGACAGACACCACAAAACCTTTCACCCACACAGAAAGGGTCAACTTCAGCCAAAATTTCACGGCCAACCAGATCTCGCTATGCCTAAGGATGTGTATGTGTCGCTAGCTATCTATCTAATCGCGGGGACGGGAACGGGGACGGGGACGGGTAATGATGTATCGTGTCCATGCACAAGGGAAACAGAACCAATAAATAAGGGCTAAGGATGGATGGAAGGAAGAGAAAAACCGGGCCGAGGCATTGGGGGGGGAGGGAAGGCGGAAGGGGCTCTCATCTCACTCGGGGGGCGGGACTAGTACCGTACAGGGTCGTAAAGTATCGTATTGGGCGTCATGTGCGGAGTACAGTCCGGGACATAGGCTGGAAGAATAAAGGCATAAAAAGATGGGAAAGCCTCAGGGCAGTCCGTGGAAGGCAGCTTTTTCATGTAGTCGAGATGCAGTTGGCGGCTTTTCACGCGCAGAGCGTCGGCGTAGATGGGAACGCGGCGTGATG
>SFCI01000802.1:2824-15042 GCA_004681135.1 Hericium alpestre | reverse complement strand
AGATGGCGGAGGGCATCATGGGCAGGGTGGAGGTGCCTGCGCTGTACTCGATCTCGGGCAGGGCTTTCGAACGCGCGGCAGAAATAGTATCGAGCTGGAAGAGCCCCTTCCCTTTCTTTTGGGGCAGCGAGGGCTTGACGGGAGGCGGTGCTTCTGGTGGCTCCTCGGGGACTTGTATACTCGGTGCATGATGCTGATGTTCGTGCTCCCCCGCGACGATGAGGTGGCGAAGGTCTGAATGGGTGCGCGCAGCGATCATACCGCCTCCGAGATAGTCTACACAGCCGCGCGTAAGGAGCGATGGGAGCACCGGGAGCAACGCCCACGCAGTCGCCTGCGCGTTGTTCCGCTCCTTTTCATTCATCTCCTCGTCGAACACGACCACATGCCCGTCCCACTTTCCGCCCGGCCGCATGAGCTCGTCCCACGCGTCTCTGCTGTGCTCGGAGGTGATGAACTGCCGGAGCGCGTCGATGCTCTGGAAGCCGTTGCCCGGTTTACGCGACCGCTTGAGGATGAGCGTCGGTATCGCCATGTTGATGCTCCATCGGAGCCTGGACATGAGGTACAGGCCCACGGGACGGGTGTCGATAAGCAGAGGACGAGGTGCGTCTGGTGCTGCAGCAAGCTGGGACGCAAGTGAGGCGGGGTCGACCGCGCGCGCGGGGCTGTCTAGTGGTGGCTCGTGCGCGGTCTGCTCGTATACGCTGCTCTTAGGACCGATGTACTGAGCGCTGGGTGGAGGCGAGCGCGCATCCGAGATAGGAGTGTAGTAGATGCTGGGTGATGTGATGCCCGAGCTGGGGCTGGCAGATCGGCCTTGGCTGTAGTCTGGCCAGGCAGTGGAGGCCGCGGAGAGGGGCCGCACGGGGGACTGTGGTGGTGTTGGTGAGTGGCGTATGGGGCGAAGGAGGAGGTTCTTCTGGACGCTGCGACGGAGCTGCTCGAGGACGGCGAGGTCTTTTGTCAGATCGTCCGTGCTCGACGAGAACTCCTGCTCGGCGGAGGGTGAGACAGGGGTGGAGTAGATGGGAGATGCGGGGGAGATAGGAAAGCGCAAGGCATCGGTCTCTTCGACGGGCGTCTCGAGCTCGAGGATGGTGTTTGTGGGAACGCCCCGTCGGGAGGTGGTGAGCGAGAGAGTCGGGGGTCGCGCGCGTTTCCCCTGGGCAGCGAGGGTGCGCGATGAGGTGGAAACAGCTGATCCGCTCATGAGCGGGGCAGATGGAGATCTGAGCAGGGGGGGCGTTTGTATACGGGGGTGGTGCACAGGGTATGGGGGAATGATGCAGCAGGTGAGGCAGTGCCGTCAGGCCCGTAGCACTCCCTAGTTCATGGAATCTGTAAGCTATCAGGGAAAATGAACAGATGTCAGGCCCAGGATTTGCGGCGACCCGTCGACGCTCAAGAGCAAGTCGGTGACGGGAAATCACTGACCAGCACTGGCTAATAGCTGCATGGCTTATGTAACTGATGGAAACCATATTCTCAAATACCACCACCATCAGTCCAATTTCCAGCCGCACTAGTCGAGCCTGCCAGGACAACATGACAATCAGGAATGTTTTTTTTTTGCGCAGATGGTGTGGTGAAGATGAGGGCCCGACGAGCGCGCTTTATCCCGTGCTGTCGAGTTATTGGTGACCAGCGCGCGCCTGGACCCGCGACCTTACTGCATGGGGTATCGAGGCACCGGAGGCTGCTGTCCGTTGCTAGCGGAAATTGGAGCCGATATTGATTTACATAAATCAAAATCCAGAACGTTCGTCGAGCAAAGATGGGCGCGTAAAACGTTTGTCATTAAACTCGTCAAAACCCCGTAAACAAGAAACAGCGAGATGAAAGCAACACCAACAGGAAACAGAACAGGCAGCACAAGATGGTATAGAACATTGCGATCCAGGAATGTACAGATGAGGGAGGTGGGTGTGTCCGTAGAGCGAGGATGGGGAGTGGGTGATCAGTGCAAAGGTATCGTGAGATAGGTTGACGACCCCGGAGCGATATCCAGTCAGAGTCAGCAGTAAGTGGCCAAGCAAGTGAGTGAGGATATTTATGTTACAGAGTATGAGAGCGGGCGCGGGTGGGCAGTGAGGTATCTCTATTCCTGTATCTGCCCACCCGCCATCCCGAGAGTAAGATGCAAGATTAAAACATACAAGCGAAGGAACACCTGATAGATCGGAAATAGAGAATAAACTGTCTGCATCGGCACGCTCACTGCATAGCCACCGCGATGGCGCACAGTGAGCGCGGTCGGAGGTGTCGTGTTCGTTAACGGCGCCTCGGGTTCAGCGGGCAAAGGTGAGGTAGTCGAGATCGAACACGAATTGGCGCTCTCCTCCGGCGAACAGACGGGATTCTCCGCTGAAGTGCTAGAAGCCAGTCAGCTCGCGCTTGGTGTGGACTCAACGACCTGTACCCAGTTCACAGGTGAGTCTCCGTCGGCGCTTAGAGGTGTCGAAGAACCCTGTGAGCTGCCGTCGTCCTCAGGCTCACTACCGTCGTCTGTCTTCGTCTCTGATTCAGACGCGGGCGTGGTCGTCTCGGCCTGAGATTCCGAAGATGGAGCTTTGTTTTCATCGTTGACGGGTTCAGTGGTTTCTGCTGATGCTGAAACCGTCACCGACTCAGACGACTCGGTCTTAGTTGTAGCGGCTGCTGCTGCTTCCTTTTCCTTCGCCTTTTTCTCCTCCTCCTGCTTTTCTTTCTCCTTTTCTTTCTCCTGGGATTATTTCAGTCAACTTATTACGGCCGTAAGACGAAGGGAAACAAACCTCCTTGTCTTTTTCCTTCTCTTTCTGTTCTTTTTCTTTCTTGAGCTTCTCCTTGAGCTCACGCTCGCTGACAACCCACGCAGCGGCCTCAGAAGCAGCCGTCTCCGGTCTTGACTTGTTCTTCAGCAAATCTAAGGGAAGAACGCGATCAGCATCTTCGCGATACACAACACGCACCATCCCCCCAAGTGAAACCCACAAGACACCCCGACAGATCACACGCACGCCTCGCTAGCAATCGTGAGAGGGCAGGACGGAGGACACTTACAGCCTTGCAGCGCCGCGACGCTGAACTCCTGGTCCGGAATCGAGTCCGCGAACTGCTTCGCGAATTCCGCGAGCGCGCGCGAATTCTCGTTCGTCTTCTGCTTTGTCTTGTACAGCTCAAGGAGGAAGTAGCGGATGAGGTTCGTGAAGTCGCGCTGTATCGCAGGCGGGAGGTACTTCTGCACGTTCCAGCGCATCTCGACGGAGAGCTCCTCAGGAGGGTCGACAGCCAGTGGGTCTTCACAGACGATGCCACCAACGTTAGCTTGGTCCATGAACAGCAAGAAGTCATAGAACCGTTCTGTGTTGAGGTAGATATGTTGGAAGAGCTCGTGAGAGGTGACTGCCGTCGTGATGTAAGTCGCATATGCGTGCGCCGTGCCCGGCGGCTTCGAAGTTACTAGCAGGATCCGACTGAACTCGGCATAGACAACCTGTGACCCGAGTCGCTTGAACTCAGCCAGGAGCTGAATGAAAGTCTTCCGCATGAGACCATGTATGAACCGATGTATGCTAGGGTCATACATGTGCGACGCATTCGAGCTAACCCAGCGCCAGAAGTGGTCGATGGCGAGAGTGGCAGGGCTGTCGAAGTTGTACCGAATCTTGTCCATAAGCCATGTTTTCAGCATACTCTTCATGATGGCGAACGTCTGCGGAGATACATTCGATTCGCCGAGCGTCAGATCGCGATTCGCCTCGCCGTCCTTGAACTCGTCAATGGTGTGCGACACCGAGTCGAACGCGGTCGCCCCGCCGCTGCCCTCCAGCTCGTTGACCATCACGGAATGCAGGACCGAGTTCACCGCGAGATTGCGCACAGTGATTTCCAAGCACACGTTCGAGTAGCAGCCGGGCGACTTGAATTCGGTGTTGGGGAGATCCTCCGTGAACCGCATGTCGTCCTCCAGGCCACCCAGGTCAGGCTTTCCGCTCGGCGACCACCAAAGGACTGCGTCCTGCGCAAGCAAGCGCCGCGAGAACTCCAGATCTGCGAGGAAGAGAGGCTGGTCCCCGTCGATGTGCCCGATCGGTACGTCGTAGTACTCTGCAAGCGATACCATCCGGTCGAGCCACGAGCCCATCGAGAAATACCTGCTAAGCATCTTCTGGGCGACGTTCGCCTGCCATGGGAAGATATCCAGGCTATGTGGGCCCTTGGTCTTCGACATCGAGAGGATGGGGAACCGTGCCAGCTTGGGCACCGACGCATCGAAGTAGGTCTGCTCTTTCATGGAAGAAAGCACCACCGTCAATGACTGGCCTTCAAGAAGGCCCAGCTCTCGGGAGATCGCTTTCAAAGCGGTGGCATCGTTGGTGTGGTACGTCGATGTGAACTCCCGCGTCGGCGGATAGTTGACAGAGACGCTCGTCCCATACTTGACTCGGTGTTTCTCCAGTAGATCTGTATAAGAATCCCGCAGCCGAGGAATGGGCTGGCGCCGCGGCGCAGGATCAACGATATGAAGCCGGGCGGTGCCATCAGGGAGAAACATCGCGAAAACGTGGACTGGCGCATTGACGGAACAAGCATGGTAGAGAAAGATATATTTTCCGGCCCTACCCTCATCCATATACTTCGCTCGGGGCGAAGGAGTTTCCGGCTCCAGCTGGTCAAGCTCAAGTCCCATAACCTGAGCGCGGCTCAAAGTCATGCTCTCTTTAGGCGCACACGTTTTGCCTAACCTGAGTAAACCGCGCACGGCGAGCGGAACCTGATAATGAGTACATCTTTAGATAGAACATAACATGATGAGAAAAGGATATTACCTGGAGTTCGAAGATCCCGTCTACGTTTGGATCATTCATAAGATCCACAAAGTGCTCCTGCCCCTCTTGATAAACGTCCTCACGCACCGAAAGGTGATACAAGTTGTTACATGGTAGATTCCGAGGCAAATTCCGCACAACCCGTTCACACGAATACAAATCCGTGCGGAACAGGCCCGCTTCTGGTGGTTGTCGCAGATGCAGGTAGAATTCGCGGTTGATGCGAAGAGGCAGAGACACCAGCTCGGAGTCGACGCACAGCCAGAGATTGAAGCGGCCTGGCACCTTAGTGGGGCGGATCTGCACGACGTCCCACCGGGTGACACCCTTCAGTTTGGTGCCTTGGAACGCCTCAGACGCGGCGGCAACATCGACTCTCCCAGAACGAACGGCCTGTCGCCGTTTCCACCTGGGCCGCATGGCTTTGATGAAAGCACGATACTTTTTTTTGTAGTCTGGAACGGGGGGAAGGTCCTCTTCGGCCAAGGGCTCCTCAGAGCCGGCTCTACGTTTGCCCTTCTTATTGACGACTGCGATGCGGGGCGGGCGGATCGGGCGCTGGGTCTGAGCCTGCGTCTGCGTCTGTGTCGTGCCGAAGTCTTCAATGTCGTCACCATGGTTCTGCATCGGATCGTTTGTGCCCGTCGGCCTGAAGAAATCCGTCATTTTGTGCTGATGGAATTTGTCGTCGATGGCTGCGACTCGGCGGTGCAGCCAATCTGGATGCCGAATGCGGGGAACAGGGTTGGCGACCTTCTGCATGGCGGCAGGGATTGTGATCAGCTTCTGGATAACAGACCCAAGTCGCTCGATGTAGTAGTTCCAGTCCAAGATCGACCGCAAGTCGAAGTTCGTCAGACTGTTGTCCTTGAGCCATTTGCGGATATAGGTGCGCTTGACGCTCTCCTCTGCCGAGAAAATGGCAACTGGGATAGCGCGGTCTGTGACCGGCATGCCCAGAGGCCGCTCGGAAATGATGAATTTACAGGCCAGACCCTTGTCCTTCACCATCTGGTCGCCAAGGAACTCTGCGAGACGCTTGGCCGTGCTGATCGACGTCGACTTCTGTCCACCGTACTCGGCCAAGGTTTTGGACATGCTCCTGTTCTCGGCGATGAGCTCGACGAGCTCGTTGTCGGACAAGTCAACGGCCTTGCTGAAGAGCACATCTAGCCACCGATCCGCAATCTGGGCCACGGCGGCGTAGCACTCCTCAGTGGTCGTGCCCAGCAAGAACTTTTCGAAGATCTGCGACTGGAAGATCTTGATTAGCTGCAGCTCGCCGCGACGTTTCACCTCGAAGCCCTTCAGCTCGGCAAGAGACCCGTCGTCGTTGAACACCGCATAACGCTTCTTCAGCAGCTTGTCCTCCTCTTTGGACGAAGGCAGAATCATGGCTCTATACGGGCCATCCAGCTCAAAGAAAATCGAATTCTCACTGTGGACTTTGTAGTCGCCGGTTTCGGGGTCGAAGTCGTGGTACTGGTGGTTCGTGAACTGGTCGTGGACGAGGTGATTCAGCATCGTGCAGGGGTACGAAAACGCGATCGATTTCCCGTTTGCTAGCTTGAACTTGAAGTTCTCGGGGAAGACGCCAGGCAGCATGCACCAGATACCGTCCGTGTCCAGCTCGAGGGGCCGACCAACCTGTTCGACGAGCTGACGGGCCATCTGGATGATAGTCGCGCCGGTCAGACACGTCACTCCAGCCATCTCCATCGAGTGCCAGCGCGCGCCCTTGCGCATGACATAGCCGTAAAAAGAGTTCAGGATGCACTTGTGCGCCAGCTGCAACGAGTCGTAGACGACGATGAGCTTCTTGGCCTCCTCGACTTCCGCGAGCGACTTCCCCTCGCTCGCGATGGTGTCCAGATTCTTCTTCCACGTCTTGTGCAAGCCCTTGTACTCATATCGCCGGTCTCGGAACCTGCGCACCGTGTCGACGTAGAACGGGTTCTCGCGCTGGCAGATGATGGCCTCGCGGTTCTCCACTTTCGTGTCCTTGATCTTCTTGTACACCTTGCGCGAGTAATCGCCGAGTCGCTTGTGCAGAAGCGCTGTCTGCTCTGTTGGCGTGAGATCTGGGAAGCGTCGAGGCGGGCCGCCGGGACGCTTAGGTGGGAAGGTCTCCTGGTTCAGTGCGTGCTTGATCATGTTGAACTCGTCGCGTCGTGCGGGGAAGAATTCGCCGCGCCATGCCCAAGTCAGGCGGCGATCACAGGTCTTCCCGGGGCGGTTGTAATCGCATACTGCACATTCGGACTCGTCAACAACAGAATCGGGCTGGAGCCGGTTCGACAACATAATATTGGGGTACATGGCTGCGACGTCCAGATGATAGATGAGGGGTTTGTCGGTTCGGAGGGGGTTGTCGCGCATTTCTTCGAGAGCTGTTTGGATTTGGCCCTTGACTTCCTCATAGTTGGTCACATCCTCGAGAGTTGACTTGAACTCTTCGACGATGCAGAAGGATAAAGCAGCGTCGAGTTCGTCGATCAACTATTAAATAGGCTCAGACGTGAGTAGATCCTTAAAGATTGAATAAAGAGTGCGAACCTTCTGCGCCGCAGATGGCTCGATCTTGAAGTGAGTATCGATGTCACTACGGAAGACACCAGCCTCAAGAGCCTCGACATGTCCACCGACATATGTCTCAGACGCCAAAAGGTGTCCTTCGAACATATTGCCATACTCATCTTCGTGCCTGTTGGGCATGATGATATGGCCACGGAACGCTTCCACCTAAAAAATTGATCTATCAATAGCGACGCAGCTGGGAGGAGAAATGATTGACCATCAGCAGCGTCTCGCACAGTGTTCCTGTACCCTTGCGCAACACTTCATCCGGGCATAGAGGGATGATGTTGCACAACGAGAAAATGAACGGATGCACGTATTTCATGTACAGATAATACGTTGCAACCGCATCGGAGACGGAGTACTGCGCCAGCGTCTGAGGTTGTTCCATGGCATATCTGGTTAACGTCGCTCAACGATGCACTGCAAGGAATATTGCAACGGGACTCACGGCGTCATTAGCTCGGGGTCGAGCTCTATCGGGTTGTAGCCGAGCTTAGCCACTGTAACAGCCTTCAGGCCTTGACTTCCCTGCGGCAAATACGAATCGCGCTTGACCCAGCGGAAACAGTCCATGTGAACACATGTCCTGCTCTTGTACTCGTCTTCCGAATCCTTCGCAAACCCTATCTCCATGAACATATCGATCCCATGCACCTTGGCACGGGCGTAAAGGAACGGGAAATCGAAAAAGTCGCCGTTAAACGTGGCTATGACAGTGGGCTTGACGTCCTGGATGTGCTCAAAGAAGCGTGTAATCGTCGCCGCCTGCGACGAAAGTCTGAATACAGCGAATAATGATCACTGGCCGAAATGACGCACCTCGTCGGGCTCATTGAATATGGTGAAGGGCCCTTCATATCCATCCTTCGGCGTGTATTCGAAATCGTCAATGTCCTCACTCACGATCTCGCGATTCGTGATCAAAAAGCCCTGCCCATCCACCATGTACGAAATCATCATGACCTGATCAATAGCCTGGTCGGGAAACTTGAGCGGCGCCTTCGTGGTCTCGATATCATACGCCATGACCACAGGGTCCGGACGCTTCACGCGCTCCGTGATCGGCGCAAAGGTAGGCTGGCCCGCGTTGAACGTGATCGCGTACCACATCCCGACGCGGATCTCGTTGTCCATGGCCACGCGCAGGTAGTACGGCACGTCGAACTCGCGGATGTCAATGATGCCCTCCCGCGGGTCCTTGTCACGCGCGTTCTGCGCCGCGCTGCTGCCGTCGGTGCTGCTGTGTCGCTTGTGAGTGCCAGGCGCGGCGTGCTGCTGTTGGGGCCTGTGCGCGGTTTTTGCATGCGGTTGCTGGGGCATTCTGCATCACTGCTGTGTCATTCGGGGGTCCTGGCATTGTGCAGGGGTGCTGGGGATCGAACGCGGAAGCTGGAGGAGGCACGCACCATTGCCGCATGCAATTCCCAGGTTGCCGCATGCTGCAGCAGGTGCTGGGGACCCGGCACTGGTGTTGATCGACATTTGGGGGATCGGGGCCCGTGCAGGTGATGTGTCATGCATAGGGCTGATGGGTGCAAATGGCAGGCACACACGATGCCACCCACATGTGCATGCGTGTCGGGCATGCATCCTTGTCATGGTACATGGGCTCACACATGTCCGGTGCATCTTGTATGCATCTGTGCACGTGTTCAGGGCACGTGAAAGAGGGCGGAGGGCTGCTGGGAGCCGTAGAGGGCGTGGTGAAAGGGCATAGAAGGCAGAGGATGTGCGAGTTGGGGTGCGAGGAAAGGAGGGCGAGGAGAGGAGGGCAAGCGGGGAGGTCGTCGAGGCATGCGAATAATGTGGAGGTGGGCATGTGCACGAACAGGGAGTAGGATGGGCAGGAGAGGGAGGAGGGTGCAGAAGGAGAGAACGAGGATGAGCCACATACCAGCTGTGGCGCGGCTCAGAAATCGCCGAGCGGCGGTGGCAGCCCAAGGAGCCCGAGGGAGGAGGAGGGGTGCAGTCTTGGGCAGTTTCTGTACTGCACAAGATGGGAATTGAAGCATAAAAATGTACCTACAGTACCATACAATGCATAATAGAAAATGCGAGTGATCTAGGGCAATATTAGAGTCAGGAGGATGAGAATACTGTAACCTTAGGTAACTTTAATGCATAGTTCGTGTAGTGGAGGCTTCATTCCTTCGGAATTGGACAAACAACTTATGCAAAATGTTTTCAACAGCCATAGACCATGTATTTCCCAAGGTATAAATATTTTAGTGGAGATTCGAGACCTGGAGACTCGAAAAACATGTAGAATTTGGCTCAAACAACTGAAAAACATCAATCTTGCCCAGATCCTGTAGATCTGGGGCACATAAAAATCTAATAAAGTTCACTTACATAGATATAATATGCTCTGATGCACTACAGTAAACCGATAGATGGTAGGAGGTGCATATGCTAAGAAACCACAACTCGAATCGGATGTCTGGCGTGCCCGAGACATTGATTCGAGCTCGACGTGCCATCCATTTTAGACATGCTTACAGCCATTTACAAATCGATAGGCCTTCCCGAGCAAGATGATGTAAACATCATTTTTGAGTCGGCAAATGTTAGAAACTGCTTACGACTCTGCNGCACCANGCNAGACCTCCTGCCGTGCTGCCTGCCATGTTGCCGTGCTGCNGTTGCCACCNGCTGTGAGCTAGAATCAAGCTCCACCTNNTATGTTGAAGGTCCGACCAATGCATCAAATTCTGCCACAGAGGCCTATCAATTTGTAAATGGCTGTATGAGTGCATCNCACACAGTATGCTTTTAGTGCATTCGATTGACACAAAAGTTTGTATTTACATNNATACATTGTATCTACAGCTACTATATTATNTNTATGATTTAATACAATTTATTTCCTTTGCAAATCNTGTTCGAAGTCNGCCAGCCTCGTTCNGTACCCTGTTCGGCAATTGCCGATCNGTGCCACAAGGCTCNTGGCCTCTCCTCTCCTCTTCTTCCTCCTCCCATCAAGCNAGGATACTGTAGGGCTCAATTGCCCACAAACTCGTAAGTTTTTTTCTATTCNTTCTCNTACTTGCAAGGTTTACTAANNAAATTGTCTTATTCCAGCCTGCCAGCCAANNTGCTGACNTGGCACTGCANNCAGCCAGAANGACACCTGCCCCNGCNCCCNTCTGCACATCCNCCTCCCCTTGNNCTCGCAAATGNNCNTCCNGCATCNCCTGCACACTTGCTCGCTNGNGCAATCGTGCAATGCNANGTGCCGCCCATCTGACAACGTNNCANGTGCCNTAGCAACNGCATGTTNNNGCCAGGGCCCCCANCTCGACCACCACCTCCCTCNTGCTTGCAAATGTGCATGCGACNTCTCCCAGCACCNTGAGAGGCAACCCCCCCAGCTCGCAAGGCACCGTGCTCNCAAGNNCGNNTCATCAAGGTCTCGAAGTCGNNCNGAANGACTGCCGCGGACTCCCCCACACCCACACCCACACCCTCTGCCCTACCCNCATGCACGTTCGCATTNGNNCCAGACCACACCCACNTGCAAGTGCCCNGAATCGAGGCACANGNACCAGCAGCAANGACANGNNGGTGCAAANNCCNNNTANNCCATCAAGACACATTCCCCGCCCANNCCCCAGCCTCTCCCACACGTACACCATCGTGTCANNTGCTGGGAGCATCAGCACNGTGTGCGNGNNCTTCAACATCGCNNCCCANGCATTCAGCATCGNGCCCGGNNCCAGCACCCCTCCNGTGNGCCAGCACCCTGCCCNCACGTCCAAGCCCCATGTCCCNNNCACTCCAGCACCATGCCCCGNGCNTTCCAGCACCNTCCCACNCCTCNNTGCNNGCGCACTCATGCNCNGTGCCCTGCGAGGCTGCATGCCATGCCCCGCACCTCCGTGTCTGCGTGTCCCAACCCCGTGCTCTGTGCACTCCAGTGCCGTGCCCACATGAGCACCTACGATCCCCGCACATAGCCGCGCACTGTGCCCATGTGTGGCCAGCCAGTGGGGCGCATGGCGGATGCATGGCAGGCAGTGGATGGTGCGTGCAGGGCGGAGCACGTGCCAGCAGGCAGGCAGCGCCTGCGCCGATACCCCAATCACATGGCGATGCACACATTTTGCAGCCCACATATGGCAAGTAGTGTGCGGCTCGTGCGTGCAATGCATGCATAGCCGCAGTGCGGGAGCAGAAACGGCACGCGTGGCTGCAGTGGGTGGTGGGAACGGGGCGGGACAATAGGCACCAGCAAGCACAAAGAAAGCACTGGCAAGCATGAGGGAAGTGCAGGTACGTGGGAGCATCGGCAGGCCCGTAGCTGAGAGCAATGAGCACGCCGTGGCAGTAACGAGCAGTAGTGACGGCAGCTGAGATCCTTATGATCTCGGCTGATATGTTTTTTTATGAAATGCTATATGTTTTTCGTGGCACCTGGGCTATCCCAGGTCCTGCTGCGCCGCATTATAATGCGGCTTAAGTGGACTGAATTATAATGTGCATGGTAAGGCCCCGGGCAGCAACTGCCAGGGTTTTTGTAATATGATTTAGGCAAGTTGCCCTATATAATGTATTTCAGTGACTGGGACACCTCCTGGTGATGTAAGTTTGCCCAGATGGTGCAAGCCAAAAAAGGCACAGAAAGTAAGAGATAGGAAGAGCAGGTCATCGTGTGAGGGATGTGGGTAGGCTTGGATCAGCTCTGAAAGCTGTTCAGTCGTGAGAGGTTCCTTCTGCTTCGTGGGCATGCTGAGGCATTTGAGACAACCAGCGAGAGTGCACGACACGAGCGGGCTGCTGCGATTCGCTCGGACAGATGGANAGANANGNNNAAGTNGATNGCAG
>SFCI01000801.1:0-15060 GCA_004681135.1 Hericium alpestre | reverse complement strand
TAATTGCCAAATTGAGAAATTACCCCTGATTATATAAGCTAACAGGCATCAGATTCATATTCTACTCATCAATACGATCATAGCTATATATTGAACATCTAAATCGGATCACCAGATTGGTCACAATTCTCCTAACAACCTTACCGGAGGGGTTTTTAAACTACAGCCAAAATGTTACTAGAGGTTTTGTAACCCACTTTATGGCAGTTACCAGAGAGGTTTTAAAACCAGGTACAGGGTCTGGTGTCTCAGCCACTCAATGCAACTATCTCCATGCCTGTCAAAAATGCAGCTCAAGTGCACATTCCTCCAGAGCATGCACTCAGCGTTCGTGAAGAAGACTATGTGGCATCCCTGTGACACCGCCTGGGCCTGGTCTGGGCCATAGAAGATCCTTTCAGGTACATCCCAGCCAAGGATTGGTCACTGACAGCGATGCCCCTTCCTTCACCTACACAAAATAAAGAAAATAATATTGTCTTGCACTGCACTATTGCTGAACACAAAAATCTCTTTAAAAATCCATGTATAATCAAATGTGACAATAATGAAAATTCCCTTATTCTGCATCCCAATGGGCCGTTCATTGAATCCATCTGTCCTGGTCTGCGCGGAGGCTTCTGGCCTTCAGCTATCACAGATAGACCGGGTTATCCAATCACCTGGGACAATTTTAACTGTCCCCTCTTATGCGATGGGCATGGTGAGTTCACCGATGAACAATGCAAGAAAGAGATTGCCGCGGATCGTTTCTCAGAGGAGTGGATTGCCGATGAACTCTATCTGGGCATGTATAGCATGCCTATTGGAGTCGTACCGAAGTCCAGCTCGGACAAGTTGCAGCTCATCACAGATCACAGTGCTCGCAAGTTCTCACTGAACTCCATGATTCTGCATCTGAAAAATGTACCAGTGCTATATTGCTCTATATAATCTATATAGAAGTCATAGCTCTATAGCAATCTCCTTTTATATATAGGACTTCATAGCTACAAAGCAGTCTATGATAAGCTATATAGTCAGATAGAATTGCTATGCCTTGCTATCATAGCTATCATAGCTACCAGAGCATAAAACATAGCTATGGTAGCTATGAAGACTATGTTAGTTATGCTATGTATATTTATTATCATATCATATCTAGCTTAATAGGATTGCTATCTATTCTATATCATCTCTAAGTAATATATTGCTTAACAATGCTATAAAAACATCTTAATTATATGAACTGTTTTATAAGCTTCACAATCATTACATCTTAGATAAACAAAACATCAAAAATTTAAACACACATCATTTTATTAAGAGATACTAATATACAACAAAACTACATTATACTATAGAATTAAAGAGTCTTAGTTATAAACATAAGTTAGACTAGATTAGATAAAAGATATAACAAAAAGACTTACTCTACAAAGACAATAAAAAGCAAAAATGAAACCTAAGTCAACAACTTGTTGTAAGTAAACAATAAAAAGAACATTATATATAAGACTTACCAAAAAGAAGAAAAAGCGAAAATTTTGAAGTCTACAAACTACAAAGATAAAAGATAAGTATAAGTATTAATTGACAACAGAATAAGATAAGGACTTACTGAATATAAAGAGTTGAAGAGAGAGAGAGGAGAGAAGGATAAAAGACGAGAGATGGTAGTGGTAAGGAAGAGAGAGAGGACACACGTCGTGCATGCCTTATATAGACAAGCGCGTCGGAGCCCGAATTGCAGCTGGCCGGTGGTTGCCGGGCGCCGCGGCAGAGGTTACTGATTCAGACTTTACTAAGGTATATTGATTGCTCAAGAACATACCGTAGATTAGACACATATGTAGCTCATTCATAGTCCAGAAACAGAAATTTTCTGCATGCTGCCTTTTTTTTGGATTTTAAAACATTTGATTTGATTTGTTGAACTCAAAACTGCCAGCCGTGCGAGTCGAGTGCTGTGGCTGCACTCGATGCGCGACTTGGTGCATTCTTCGTTCACCACTTCATTCACCTCTCCCTTCGTCTCTCGTCTCACTCTTCACATGCAATATGTGATGTCGCTTAACATTCAGGAGGACTTGCAGAGGTGCTGGGGCCTTCAGGTATGCAAACGAGTCTCTCTTTTTTTGTCTTCTGGTGCTAATCAAACAAATATCGCTCGTTGTAGATGAGCAATATTCATGTTTTCTCTCCACAACCCACCCTGCCCATGCCAACGAGCCCACCCATGGCCCCATCCCTTCCACTCGTCACCGAGTCTCGTTGCCATGGCAATGAGACTCGACTTACCATCGTACATGACACACTCACCCTCCCCCTCTACCACGCCCATGCAGCACCCATTTCAATGCCCACGCAGCACCCGTTTCAATGCCTACGCAGCACTCGCTTCAACATCCAAGCCACACCGCGCCCACATCCCCGTGCGACCCCACCCACATGCGCATGGCCCTGCTACATGAGCGGAGCCACGTCCGCTGGCGACTGCATGCGTACGGCGACAGATGACTGCCCCAACACCTATGTGCACACATGCACAGCGAGAGCCCTGCCCCACCTTCTCATGGCCCCACCTCACCTTTCTGCGGCCCCGCCCCGCCTGTACACGGTCTTGAGACAACCATGCCAGCGCAATCACGCACGCATGCAGATGACCATGCCAACCCACTTGCACATGGCATGGGCAGCCGTGCATGGCCCTGCCAGCATGTGGGCTGTCACAACGGCCCCATCCTCCCTTCTGGCTGTCTCGCCCCACCTGTTGGTGGCCCCGCCCCACCTGTGCATGGCCGCAGGCAACCACATCAGCACGTGTACGTACGCATGGCCAGGGAGCCACGCACAGACATGCCAGCACACGTTCTGCCACCCGCAATCTCGCCTGCCAACATGGAGCCATGCAGGCTGGCATCTGAGCACTCAGGGCCATGCAGGCCAGTTCCAGCACATGCACGTGACCACGAACGGTGCCATCTGTGTGCGCGACACCACACATGCCAGCCTTCGAGCAGCACAACCACAATGCATGCACGGAATGACGACGCAAGCAGCCATGTACGGCGTTGTCTGCATGCATGAGGCCATGCATGCCAGCGATGACCCATGCATGGTCATGACAGCGTAGTCACACATGCACATGCACACTTGCTCGAGCAGCTGCCGGGCAGGTCGGCAACCACATACGCATGCTAGCAACTGAGCGCATGCATTGTTGGCTACGCACAACCAGCCGCAACGATGGGCACCACGTTGCATGCCATTTTGCATGCGTGAGGTCCCTGTAGGGTCCTTATGCTATACATGGATACTTGTATAATGTAGTGGATTGTTCTGTAATGCTCTAAATCCATCAAATTCAAGAAATTTGATCTGAAATTTTTGGTGTCTATCTGACTTAACATATTCAGTATAGTACTTATAGGAGCCATAGTTCCCCTTACTAAGAAGAATAGCTCTATAAATTGGACAGTACCAGTTATGTAGGCTATGTACTTGACACAGTCTACTATAAAGGCTATGATAGCTCTCATAGTTCTACATAGCTTGACTTATCAAAGCCATAGACACTATAGCCTTCCTATAGGATTCATAGCTTGACCCTTTGCTATATAAAAATTAGATTTTTCAGATGCGAAGCCATCATTTGATGAAAAGGTTCAATTGGACAATGTGCAAGACCTCAGATGCATCCTGCTTCGCATTTGGCATGAGTACCCTGGACGTGAACTTGTCCTGTTCAAATCGGATGTGGTGGAGGCCTATCGTCAGATGCCAATGCATCCTTGGTGGCAAGCTTGTCAAGTGGTCTCAATTGATAACCGTCGTATGATTGATCACTGCAACGTCTTTGGCAGCTGCTGGTCAGGCCATATTTGGTGTGCTTTTCTGAGCTTAGTGCTCTGGATTGGTGTGTACATATGGGACATTGTAGACCTCCTTGCCTATTCAGATGACAACTTCTTGTGGGAGTTTGCTAGCGTGACATCATGGTATGCACCATACAAACATGAGAGTCCATCTGCTCTTGCTATGGGACTATCTCGGCATCCCCCACAACCCTGAGAAGCAAGTCAGCAGGTCTCTGCTGTCCATTATCAGTTTTGAAGTTGATGCCAACCTTATGCAGATCACAATCTCGGTGGAGAGACGTGGTGCTCTGGTTGCAGCAATACACAACTTCATCACCCCATCGTCCACATGACACCACCACCCGCTATGCCAATTTCAAGCTCTGGCAGGCTGGATTCAGTGGGCACTTAACATGTTCCCGCTGCTATGGCCAGGTCTTTCACGCCTGTACAACAAGACTTGAGGGAAAACCAATGCCAGCGCACTAGTCGAGATAACGGTCGCACTGTGCCATGAGCTCTGTTGGTTGGCCAACCACCTCGAGCACACCTCTGGTGTTTTCCTCCTCGACTCCCTTAGGTGGTGCTCAGATGAAGCTGACCTTGTTCTCTTCACCGATGCTTCATTTGCTGGCATCGCCTTCTGGTCGCCTGCCCTTTCCCTCAGTTTTCAAAGCCGAGCACCAGATATTGCCACAATGATTTTTTTCCTCGAGTCGTTGGGCATCGTCTGCACCATTGATTGGGCATCGCACTTACTACCTGACTGCCCGCAACACCTCCTCATATATTGCAACAATCAGAATACCATTGATCTCTTCAGCACACTTCATGCTCAACCGCAATATAACTCCCTTCTCATTTACATAGTCAACCACCTCCTCGACAGTGGGATTGACCTCTGAGTGGTCCATCTCTCTGGAGTTACCAATGGTGTAGCTGATGCACTTTCATGCTTCCATGCTGAACGTGCTGTCACACTCCATCCAGGTCTTCGCACCTTCACCTTCATACCCCCTCAGGATGCGATGGGGGCTTCAAAGTTATGAATTTCCCTGCGTGCTCATCCAGACAGCTCATTCGTGAGCGCTGGAGTCATGAGCACATGCTGCATGAACGAGCTATCATGCTGGGTTTTGCACTTCGGAATTCTTCTCTACTCTCTTATTCTTCTGCTTTACAATCTTATCTCGCATTCTGCAACACGCACGAACTCCCAGTTGAACCCACAGAGGACACCTTATCATTCTACTTGGTGTACACCTCCCAGCACATCTGCCCAACTTCGATTTCCAACTACCTCTCTGGGATCTGCAATCAACTCGAACCATTCTTCCCAAACATTTGTGCTGCCTGCCATTCTCAACTCGTCTCACGGACCATGCGTGGCTGTCTCAAGATTCACTCATCAGCTCTGACTTGCAAAAGCCCATTAACATGCACCCAACTCTCAGATGTCCTGCACTGGTATGAGCACGCTGATGTGCTGGAAAACCTCCTGTTTGTCGCCCTCCTGGCCACTGCCTTCCATGGGCTTCTGCACCTCGGCCAACTCATTTGGCCAGACCGCCTGGTCCTACATGACTGGCAACGTGTCATTACCTGTGGATCGCTGCAATGGATGCCAAATGGTTATCGTTTTGTCCTTCCCACCTCCAAAACTGACCGGTGGACTAGGGAGCTGAGGGCTCCCTAGATCCAGAGGTTAGGAGGAGCTCCGGAGGTTGCAAGGCTTAGTCAGCATGTCCATAGTGTCACGGATCACTCCATTTCTCTCTGCCTTCCTCTCTGCCATCCAAGATGAACTAATTGTCGAAGCCAATAAATTTGACAAATTATTGAAGCCCTCCACCAACAAGCACCAATCTTTGTCGACAAAGGACTTGATGGCTGGAGTCTAGACGACAATGGCCTTCTCCTCTACTGCGGCAAGATTATGTGGCCAAATTCAGATGAAAATTCATCGCAAAATCATTCGACAAGTCCATGAAAACCCAGCCTATGGCCATCCTGGTGAATGGCGAATCGTCGAACTCATTCAATGCGGCTATTTCTAGCCCGGCATGGTTTCATTCACCCGTGACTTTGTCAAAGGATGTATGACATCTCAAGCAATGAAGAACCAAAATCATTGCCCCCGCATTCCTCTCCAACCTATTCCCGTCGAACCCGATGCCTTCCATTCAAAACTGTGTCCACCGACCTCATCGTCAAACTACCCAAATCTGACAGATTTGACTCAATTGCTGTTTTCATTGACCATGATGTCACCAAAGCTGCTGTTCTGGTTCCCTGTTGCAAAGCCATGACAGCTGACAAATTTGCCACACTCTATGAAACCAATGTCTTCCGACGCTTTGGTCTTCTGAAGAAACTTATCTCCGATCGCGGTACCCAGTTCACCTCCAAATGGTTCACCACCCTCTGCACCTGCCTTGATATTAACCAAGTGCAAACCACTGCATACCATCCTCAAGCCGATGGACAAACTGAATGCCTCAATCAAGAGGTCGAACAGTATTTGCGCATCTTCTGCAACCACTGACAAGATAATTGGGCCCACCTCCTCCCTCTCGCTGAATTCTCTCACAACGTGATGCTCCGAGCCTCTATCAAGACCACTCCATTCCAAGCACTTATGGGTTATATGCCTTGTGCCCATGCTGCACCCTCTGTGGCCAATGATATTCCAGCGATTGCTCACCGCCTCGACAACCTAACATGGTTGTGTTCTGATCTTCAGACGTCGCATCGCCTTGCCACACAACATATGGCCAGTCGCATTGACAAAGCACCCCCAATATATCAGGTTGGCAATAAAGTCTGGCTTGATGCCACCAACCTCAAAACCTCCCATCTAGCAACCAAGCTTGCCCCCACATGCTATGGTCCCTTCTCTATCACGAAGATCCTCGGCCTTGTTACTTTTGCATTGGCTCTTCCACCCACCTGGAAGATTCACTCCATCTTCCATGCCTTGTACCTCTCCCCCTTCTGCACCACAGTAACCAACAGCCCTGTTCGTACTCCTCCTCTCCCGGACTTGATCAATAATGAAGAACAATGGGAGGTCGACTCCATTGTCGACTCTTGCCGTTTCCGTAATCAAGTTCAATATCTCGTCCACTGGAAAGGTTATTTTGCTGCTGACAATACACCAGACCCTGTAGATCAGTTGCAACCTATACCAGTAGTAATAAGAGGGAGAGTTTCAAACTGTATCAGTATACTATAAGCAGAAGAATGCCACGAAAACATATTATATTCCAAAAAAACATATCAGCCAAAATCTTAAGGTTCTCGGCCATCATCACTACCTGTGCGCTCGCAGGCGCTTACCTGCATACTTGCTGGCACTTACCTGCATGCTTGCCGGTGCTTATCTGCATGCTCGCCGGTGCTTACCTACATGCTTGCTGGCGCTTTCCCTCACCTTCGCCGGTGCTTCCCCTCGTGCTTGCCAGCACTTTCCCTCGCCTTCGCCGGCACTTCCCTGTCACGCTCCTTGGCGCTTCCTCCTGCACTCGCCGGCGCTTCCCCTCGTGCTCGCCGGCACTTCCCCTCACCTTTGCCGACACTTCCTCTTGTGCTCACCAGTGCCCACCGCCATGCCACGCTGCTGCTAGGTCCTGCACCCTCACCCACTCCTGCGTGTGGCAACCGGCTCCCACCCCGTGGCTTTGCACGTGCTGTATGCACGTTGCGTGCACTGTTTGCCACACACCCACTGCAGAGCGTATGCACCACAGTCTGGTCGGCACAGGGGTGGTACGCACCTGCACAGTCCACTGCACTGGCCGTGCATCTACCGTGCACTGTCGATGGCTCCCGCGCATGAGTGGATGAGTGAAAGTTATGCATGGGGCTCGGGATGGGATGCTAGGGAGTAGGTGCAATGCTGGGACGATGGGCGGGACCCTGGAATGATGGACACGGTGCTGGGACGATGGGTACAGTGTTAGAACGACAGGTACAGTGCTGGGACGATGGGCCCAGGACTAGAGCACGCATGGGCTTGGGGTTGGAGTGCACGCGGGCTCGGGGCTGGATTGCACGGGCTCAGGGCTGTGATGTGCGAGCTTGGAGCTGTGACATGTGGGCTTGAAGCTGGGACACGCGGGCTTGCAGCTGTGATGTGCGGGCTTGAAGCTGCGACGCACAGGCTTAAAGCTGCAACGTGTGGGCTCGGGGCTTGGACGCACACTGCCTCNGGATTGGAGCNTGGGCTCGGGACTTGAGAGCGGGCTTGGGGTTTGAGAGTGGGCTCGNGACTGGGAGGGATGGCAGGCTTGGGGCTGGGACGGCGGGCTGGGACGGCAGGCTGGGTAGGAATGCAGGCACCAGGCTGGGATGCAGGCACCAGGCTGGGATGCAGGCACCAGGCTAGGACATGGGTGCGAGACTGGGAGGGACAGCGGGCAGAGGACTGAGACATGCAGGCTCGGGGCTGGGATGCGTGGGCACTGCAACACGTGGATGTGAAGTTGATGCCTCGAAGTCAACTTTTGATCATGTGATCTTGACTCAAAGGCACAAGTCAAAGGTAGTTTGACTCGATAAAAATTCAATCACATAGAAAAACTACCCTGCTGTCAAGACTGGGTTCAGGGGAACAGTGAAGCCATCCAAGTCACCCCAAAGGATCAAGGATCAAAGAGCAGAGGATGTCATAGAGAGTAGAGACAGGCTGAGAATGTCTAGGGTACAAGAGGACTAGGTAGTCAAGTGGACAAACTGAGGAAGCCAGTCAGAAAGGTAGCCCTATATATACTGGAAGGATAGCCCAAAGGCAGAACAAGGGATATCCTGAAAGGGGAACAAGGAGAAGAGGAACAAGGGATGTCCCAAAGGGGAACAAGGGATATCCTAAAGGGGAACAAGGGATATCCTAACAGGGAACAAGGGGACATAACAAGAGAGTGTCCATATAGGGAACAAAGGGAATGAAGAAGACCAATGGGCAATTCATGACAGACATCTCAACCGTGCGCTCAGGCAGTCTATGCCCGATTGGCATGCAAAACACTCTTGTCCACCGTGTCAGTACTGGCTCATTGACGAGCCTGCACTTGAAGTCTCAGTCATGGGAGCCTTCGATGGCAACTTCTTGCTGAAACGAGTTCGGTTGCATGCAAATCTTGAGGGCGATCCCCGCCAATTTAATAGTGATTATTTTCTTTCAAAGAGTGAAGTCAATGTATTCCAAAAGCCTTCGGTGAAATTTCATCATTATCTAAGGCTTGACTGACTGATCTCACTGGGGATCAGGATCAACAGAAGCAAGGAGAAGACCTTTTTGGAGACAGAACTGTCATCGCCAATGCAGAAGATGGCTCGGCATGCGCTAGCCGATGGAAGGCAGCCATGAGTGACTCTCACAAGAAGATGTGGGAAATCTACCATGAGACTGGCATATTTCTTTCAGCCTGCCGGCACGCGCTCATCTGGTGGATTTGCAACATGATTAGGAGTGGTGAGCTGTAAGTGGTGTTCGCTGAAATGATTTCCCGAGGTTCACAAATCTTGATAGGGCAAAATATCCCCTCGCGATCATGGCAAAGATCATCCACACATTCTGTGAACGTGCGGGCTTGGGCTACGATATAGCCTGTCAATTTCTCAAGACTATTGCCAAGAGCTCATTGGCCGGCGAAGCAGCAGCGGCCCACTTTCGTATGGTTGTCAATGCTTTCCATGGCTGGGCACACAATAGGGCATGTCAGCTTAGTTATCACCCCTTGTATGTAACAGGATTCGGCATCGAAGATCTCAAAGTCTATGAGCACATCTTCTCATCATCAAATGGCTTAGCGAGCATCACACGATATGCATCTCCATACCATCGCCATCAGGCGATTGATCTCTGGGCCAGTGCTTGGGACGACGACAAATATCTTGAACTATGTATGCATTCCCTTCTGTTTCTACATGCTAGAGCAACTCATTAGCCTTTTGCCCAGCTACTTTCATGCTGAATAATTACAAGCAGGCAGGGAAGATTTTGCGAGATTTGCCATCAGCTGTCAAGCTCTTGCAGGCTGGCAAGTCGGTCACCGATACCGAGTATCACAAGCATTTGGAAGCAGAAAGACTATATTTGGCAGAACGACACAAGACAGCTCCGGAAGAAACTTGGCATCAGGATTATGTCGTGCTTCTCAAGAGGCACGCAGAAGCAATGTGAGTCTTCTTTTTTGATCGAGACTGCTTTAGTACTGATTTTATGTCAATAGTGAGGTCTTTGACAAAGCGACTGCAATCTACGGGTCCACCAAAGGCAAGAGTCAAGCGGCATGAGATACTGCATACCGCACCAAGCTACATGCTTTCGAAATCTTTGAGAAGATCAATAGCATGTTACAGACCTTTGAGGATAAGCATCACCTCGTGCACTGGGCGACCGACTCTCCAGAGTACCAGAGCACATCTGAAGATAATGACATTCGCTCGTATTGCAAAGTGCTGGACAAACTTGAGGGGCTAGTCGTGCAGCGACTGTTTGAGCTCACAAAGTTGAATATTTCGGGCATGGGTACGTAATGTGACTAATTCCCTAGCTCTTGCTGCTTAGCTTGGTCCCATGATTCGGCAGGTTATAAGATGCGCACTCACATCAGCAAGTTCCTGAAGACCCGATGTCGTGCAATCCAGACAGCCCTGAGGCAGTTCAACACAGCCTCCAGAAAAATCGGGTGTGAAGAGCTTGATTGGGATGATGTCTCGAAATACAGCAGCATCGCCGAGTTCGAGCTTTTGCGGAAATGCCATGTCGATATTTTTTCACAGCCCTGGGCCGATGCGGTCAACTGCCAGGCTGCTAATCACACGCTTCGGATTGAGCGTGCTGAAGAAGAACATCAGCGGCTCAACGTGGAGGTCTCGTGCTTGGCAGCATGGATACATGACCAACGACGAAGACAATGACATTGCGGATGCCATCCACTGCTTGGAATCGGAGGGTGACCGTTTGCTGGCAGCGGAGCTATGTGTCTTCGGCACGCATCGTAGGCAAGTCAATGATATTCACCGCATACATATTCAGCAGATTTATGCACTGCCTTACTTCAAAGGCGATCAGAGAGTCAGCATCATGCTAGAACGGCAAGGTGAAGATGCGATGGAGTTGGGTGACCCACCTATCGAGCTCGATGCAGATGCGCATACCAGAGAAGATGAAGAGGATGGGCTTGATGCGGCCAAGGATGACGATATAGCAGAGCAATTGTACGCACTCAGTTCCTTCATGGAGGATCTCGCACTCATCACAGAACCTGGCGAGATGGCCTTCTAGTGTACATGTTCTGTATCATAGCATATCATTTCTATATTGTATGTTGTCTTATCGTGCCGGCTTTCTTCACTCTGGCCTGAGACAAAAGGAACTCAAATTTGTATAATCAGTCAGTTCATGTATTGTCTCATGACCGACATATGAAGTGAGCATGTACGAAATGTGGCACGTGTACGAAGCGTGGCGTGTGTGGTACACGAATCGAGTTTCATGCTTAACAAAAGAGTGGCACAACTCTTCAAATAGCTTTCATATTGCTTCATAACTGCGCATGGATGTAGATGACAGTAGATAACATACATTGAATGGCAACTGAAAGGTCAAACAAGTGAGATGCTTGTGTTCTATGTCTGCAAAGATAAGCACATCCGTAGATGCTCGCATCTCATGTCAATACTTAAGATCACTTAATGCGTCTGGTGTACTCCCAGCATCATCTGGCATCATCCCGCTTGTCCTGCTTCAACCATTCTTCCATCTCCAATTATGTCTGTCAACTTTCCTGAGCCAGATTGGCATTCCATCAGTGACATGGAAATCACTAATTTCCTCGAGTCTCATGGCCAGCCGACGGGATATGTTGCAGGAGCTGCAGCCAAAACTGCCAAGCGCATCTTCCAATGGTGTAAGGACAACTACCCTCACCCTAATCATTGGCGTACACCTGCCAACACCATGGGGTTTCATTCTGTGTTCTTTTGGCATATCCAAGAGCGTCATGCGGTCAAGAATCACTTAGAGCAAATGATACACAATGCTGTAAGTTGTTGCAGCCCACACTCACCCACCATCCCAACAAAGCTAACAATATGTCTCATTGCAGGCTACTGCACTGGACAGGACCTGCGGGGTCAGCACGATCATCATTCACCTGCACGGAGAGTGTCACCCAAAGACTGGACTGCTTCCCATTACCCCCGAGCTTGCTCCTCACAACGCCATCATCCGTGCGACTGACATCATTTTCTGCAACACCACCTTTGAGCCTGTGATGGCTGAACTTAAGCATTTCATTCTGGCTTTCATACTGACCTTATTTCTGAGGGACTGGCACCAGTGCGCCTTCTCATTGCGGTACATTACTGCCGATGCTTTGTTCTTGCTGTCATGAATCACCCATTGGTCTTCTNCATTCCCTTTGTTCCCTATATGNACACTCNCTTGTTATGTCCNCTTGTTNCCTGTTAGGATATNCCTTGTTCTCCTTTAGGATATCTCTTATTCCCCTTTGGAGCATCTCTTGTTCCCCTTTGGGGCATCCCTTGTTCCCCTTCCTGACTGGCTTCCTNAGTTTGTCCACTTGACTACCCAGTCCCATTGTACCCTAGACATTCTCAGCCTGTCTCTACTCTCTATGACATCCTCTGCTCTTTGATCCTTGATCCCTTGGGGTGACTTGGATGGCTTCACTGTTCCCCTGAACCCAGTCTTGACAATATCAATCCACTCGGGTGATCCCCTCTTCCTCTGCATCCTGTGTCTCACGCCAGCATTACAGTACACGTAACTTTTGCTTGCTTACTATTTTCCGAAATTTCTGACTTCTCAATTGCCGAAACGGCAAGTTCGAGTCTCTGACCATACTCACGGTATATTTGTGTTTCTTATTTTCTCATACTATGTAGTCAAACTATTTTATCGAGCTTAACTGCAATATTTTAGATCCAGAGCTCCATAGGGCATTAAGTCACTGCAAGAGATATGTGTGAAACATGATCGAGAGCTCAGAAATCGATTCTGTCTGCAGCGACACCTTCTCCGCGGTGCTTCTGATGTGCGGTGAAAGCAAATATATTTCTCCTTGTTCTCCGTCATTATCTGAAAGCGGAGAGTTACAGGACCACGGCCCACAGCGAGTATCACCACGGCATCAAATCGAGTTGACAGATTTTAGCCTTGCTAAGTTTCAGCTTCATCTGGCCGGTCTGAGACCTTCACTCACTTCTGCGGACACAGGTCCCATAAATTTAAGAATTCTAATACTAGTAAGGGCCAGCCTCATCTCAGAATTTTGACGAGCATGGTGGACATTCTGTCGGCCATCTCTCTCTCTCGAAACATCCTGGGAAATGCTTGGCAGCATCCATGAAATGCGCGGTATCTATCCAGCTTACGAGAAACAGATCTGACAGCTGTCATAAGCTTATTTGTGTGATCGCCCCTGGAAATTTACAATCCCGAAATTCCGAGTCTCAAGTCAAGTGCACATTCGGGCCGTGAACATGGAACTTATTTTCTGCTCCACACATTTCTCGTACTCAAAATTCAGGTTGTAGGAACCTCAGACTGTTTAGATAGAGAGGGGGACTGGAGGATTCATCTCTCGCGAAGCACCATCTTGCTTTACATAAATTCGCAGCAACTGAAGCGTCTGGACATGGGTGGTGGATTTTCCGACGGGATCGTGATGCGAGCATGGATTTCCGGCGTGTTTCAAGGTGCGGCGATCACGAAGCATGTGCTCCAAGATGATATGAGCCGGGCTTGACAGCGGCCACCTTTGTACGCTTTTCCCCCTCAATTATTCTTCTCCAGACATGCACTCACCTGCTTGTCCTCTCTCATGTCATTTGATGCCGAGCCTTGCGGTCTACAGCCTGCAAATAGGTGATCATTTAAGAATACCGCTTGACTTCGATTTACTGGCTAACATACAATTTGTCGTACAGGTGCGCCCGAGCGAAGGTGGTAGGACTGCACCGTCAGTACAACCCGTAAGCCTTGCCTTCGTTCCAGCTCGCACCATTGCTAATGCCCCCCATTTGTCGAAAATGTACAGCGCTCACGTCGTACTATCTGAGCGCCACGTTGTGTTGGGTGAGTGGTCTTCCGTCTTGACTGATGATCAATGCTGACCTACCGCGAATGCGTCGGGCACGGCCTGCTCACGTCGTAGCCGTTGTTGCCGCTGCCGCCGTCGCCGCCATTGCTCCAGTCCCTTGGGAGCATCGGTCAGTGGAGCTGCAGGAGTGCGGAGACCGAGCCCTCTGGGTGCAGCATCGGCGGGTGGCAGTATGTCGCAGAGCGTGAGTTCCTGTTGTCCTGCGGGAGCATCGGCGGGTGCCAGAATGTGTTGCCCACGCCGTGCATGATCCCGTATGAGTAGTTCGCAAATGGGAAGTCCATGCTGTTGCGCTGGCTGCTCGACGATGCGGACGTGTCCGAGCTCAAGAGCCCATTGCCGAAGGACGAATAGGAGATGGCGGAGGATGGGGGTCCGTGGCGGAGCCGCTGCTCATGCAGCGCTACTTGTTCCGACGTGAGTCCGTCGACGAGTCAATGTCCAAGGATTCGCTGCTGATCATCGCATAATCATACGCATTGCCGATGCCGTCGTACCCCACGGTCGTCGAGTCAGGCGCGACGATCAGAGAGCCGTCAGCGTTGGGGGTCGGGTGTCGACTTGCGCTAAGCGCCAGGATTAGCGGAGGACGTCTCGGAGACGCCAGCGTCGACGCGGCGGGCGCTATAACGGGAGCGCTTCCTGATGACGTCGGACTTCATGGATATTGGGCGCGCAGAACCGTGCAGCTTGAAGTACAGGCCGCAGGCATCGCAGACGGTCTTGCCCTCATCGTCCTTCCTCTACAGCGGCGTCGCCGTCGTATGGCAGTTATAGCATTGTGCCATGCTTCGCTCGACTCTTGGCAAGGCACTGCCTGTGAGCATCCCTCGCCCTGATTTCTCCCCGCCCATCACTCATTCCGTTCCGCATTGCAGCACCATGCGGCGGCAAAGCTGGTGTGAGCTTCGGCGCGCCATCCGCCAGGTGCAGACCGGTGTGAACTGGTCGCTATCGCCGCACAGTGAGTGTCCATACTTTGCCCATATGCACCGCTCGGGGCTGATGTGCACATGAGCGCCATGGTTACAGATTTGAGTCGGACGAGGGGGTTGCGGGGTGCGAGGGGAATCCGGCAGAACGTGACG
>SFCI01000800.1:270-15060 GCA_004681135.1 Hericium alpestre | reverse complement strand
CTTATGATCGGTTCTACCATGAGTTCGATTTTGATAGCTATGCTATTTGCATTGTTGTTTTTTTCTACGCCCGGGATCAGGCGTAAGCCTATCTTCATTTGCAACATAATATCTATACTCCTCGGGACTGCTCACGGTATTCTCAGTGGATATGGAAATGTGTGTTCCTTATCGGTTGTTCAAGGGTTATTGTTACTGATTGACTGATGACAGGTTCACAATATCCTATCTCCTGACCTTCCTCAAAAGACAGGAATGCTTATCGTCTATGGTTGCTTTGACTCTCTAACACCCATCCTTGTCGACACTATCCTCCTTCTGCGATTGTACGCAGTCTTTCACCCAAGTCAGACGCCCCGCATCAAATTTATCGCCATCATGGCATTTCCGGTCCTCCTCAAAATCGGCCGTATCGTCAACATAACGATATACCTCGCAAACTACGCACAAAAAATACATTCCCTAGCGGTGTCAAAAACGCCGGCAGGTGCCGCCTCGGTGCTCGTCACGTCCAAATTTCCGAATGTGAAGATTGAGTGGTTCTTCCAGATATTTGACGACGCGTAAGTCGTTCCCCAAATCCAGAAGTACGACGTTGACGGTTTTAAACTACTTCTTGATCAGGTATTCTTCACTCATATTCCTGCTCCGCCTGCACATCGGGTCCTCCCGATCTTCAAAAATCGCTTTACAGTCTACCTGTCAGTCTTACCTGTTTATCACAGACGGCTGATGCTCACGAAGGCTAAATTGGAACTACCCAGCTTCTTTCGGTCAGCGCCTCAAAACGCTGTTCTGGATCTCGGTCACCAACTTCGTCTTCCCCGTCATGCTCTCCATCGCGCAGCTCGTAATCTACATGGCATCTTCGAACTACCTTCTCGCGCTCTACGTAGAGATGGCCAACTTCCACCTGACGATCATTGGCGTCGCCTTCGCCACGCTTTGGTCGACTGCGGATGGGCACGTGCGCGGGAACATGCCTAATGAGCCTGCAGAGTCCAAGATGTCGGCGTTCGTGGCACGCGTTTCGGTGTCTAACGCCTCTGGAGCGACAAGCCTGGACCTGCAGGAGCCTCGTGAGGGCCACGCGGGGCGTGATGAAGAAAAGGCTGCAGACGCGTCCGGATCGCCGTATCGTTTGGAGGTGAACACAGTGAGTCGGCTGGATGGGTCGCAGGGGCTGACCTTCTAGAATAACCCTTACAATATCTGCTTTCGGCTACGGTGGGTCGGCTGACGGCCGCGTACTTATTCCTTTGCCTCGTTTTCTGTAATGGTAATATATGTATTCAGTCTATCCAGGCGATACGAAACTCATGAGCTATGATGTACTTACGAGCCATCCATGTCTTCCTATCCTATCCATACTTGCTACACTACAGTACTCCGAGTCGTCTGTGCCGCCGGGCGCAAACTGCCGCTGACCTTGAATTTATTTTATTCCGTCCAATGCAGATCGTGTCTTCTCCCTCTTGTCTCCTTCGAACATCTCATTGCTTTTATTCGTATTCCAAGGTATGCAACCCTCTGGCGTCGCCGTTATCGAGTCGAAACAACTGATCGAATCATATCGATAGGGATGGTCTGTTGAGGAGATCATCATGATTGATGTGCGGCCTAAGGGTCCCCGCACCGCTATTATATCCTGCAGGGCTTCCAGCGTCTTGTCTTTCTGCAGTGATTGCTTTCAATTCGAGGCATTGCGGCCCCGCGAGACACTGCACAAGCGTTCGGCATATCATAGAAGTCGTTCTTTCTTTCAGTGATGATCCATTTCTTTTGATCTGGAACACAGTCTCAGGATTGCATCGTGGACACCATCTCTTGATCTTCTGAGGAAGTAGCACTTATAAAAATAACAGAGCCTTTCCCCTGGGATGGGGAAAGGCCATTCGCCCCCATCTCAGCGCGATGGCTTCAGTATCCTCTAACTCTACCATCCCGCTGGCAGCAGGCGCGGACGCTCTCTCCCCTCCGCCCGGGACTAACTGGCTCGCAGTTATCAGGCCTTCATTAATCTTTCTCATGATCGGCTCTACCATGGGCTCGATCTTAATAGCCATGCTATTAGCACTGCTGTTTTTCTCGATGCCCGAGATCAGGCGAAAGCCGATCTTTATTTTCAACGTGACGGCCATAGTCCTCGGGGTTTGCGACTCGATCCTCAACGCTTATGGGACTGTCGGTTTCTTTCTCTTGGTCCCATTTGTGTTTGCTAATTGATTATGTCAGATCCACAGTATCCTATCCCCTGACCTTCCTGAAAAGCCCGGAGTAATAATTGCCTTCGGGTGCTTTGACTGCTTCACCCCCATTCTCATCGACACTATCCTTCTCTTGCGCCTATACGCGGTCTATCCCCCAAGCCAAACGCCCCGAACCAAGTTCATCATCATGATGGCATTCCCGGTTCTCCTCAAAATCGGTCGGGTCGTCAGCGATGTGATATATCTTACGAACTATTCGCAGAACATACGCTCCTTGGTGGGAGTCACTTCTGCGCCGGCCGGCGGGATGGTGCTTGTCACATCAAATTTGCCAAACGTGAAAATCGAGTGGTTTATCCAGATATTTGACGACGCGTAAGCCAATTCTGAAATTTGGCATTTTTGGTTTTTTTTTAAGCAGCACCGTCTTAACCAGATATTGTTCGATTTTATTCCTCCTGCGTCTGAAGGTCGACTCTGCCTGGCCGGGACAGCTTTTCACTAGAACACAAAGTCAGTCCCACCATTTGTCTCAGACTCGGATCATTGACGTTCATCATGACTTCCGTACGACGTAGCGTCCTTCGGTCAGCGCCTTAAAACGCTCTTCTGGATCTCGGTCACGAACTTCGTCTTCCCGTCTATATTGTCCATCGCTCAGCTCGCGATATACATGTCCTCCTCCAACTACCTTCTCGCGCTTTACGTCGAGGAGGTCAATTTCCACCTCACGATCGTCGGCGTCGTGTTCGCCACGCTTTGGTCGACCGCGAATGGGCACACGCGAAGCAGGGAACCTATGGAGCCAGATACGTCAATGTTTATAGCGTGTGTTCCAGGACTAGACACTTCCGGTTCGACGGTATTGGAGCTATCCCAGCCCTGCGAAAGCCGTGCATCTTGTGATGTGGAAAAGGCAAACGCACCGAGTTCGCCGTATCATCTGGAGGGACCGTTGGGACTGGCCTTGTAGAGAACTCAGATAGCCAGAGTCACGATTTGCATGCTACGAATTTTGCGACGATGTGTTTATGCTCCTTCACGTGTTATATACATTGAAGCTGAGAATACGTGATATGAAGTGCCCATGGTCTAAAACGAAGCTGTCTCTGACATGCTTCCTTGTGATCTGAAAAAGAAAGAGAGAGAGAAAGAGACTACGAGATATGCAACTCAAGCCTTTCCTGCGACAGGCTCGACCACTCCGGTCTCGGTGATGACAACCTGAAGAAAAGATTAGTAAAGTAAACAGTATAAAATATTTTGCTTACCTTGCGTTTTCGCATCGATGCTTTGACAGGGTTCGGAGACGAGAAGATCTCATCCAGCTCCTGGAAAAAAACTTCAGAGCCAATTCAAGCATACCATTTATTGCTCAACGCACCTCCAACGTCCAGCCCTTTTGTTTCAAGCGACGGTCAGCGACCTGCAGAGAGTTGATGAACCGGGAGAACTTACCTGGGTCTCGACACAGAAGAAGTACCAAATGATTGTTTCCTAACCGCGACAGCGCATTCACAGCCATAAGACCTCGTAACTAGAACACACTTACGAAGGCATCCCAGGCGACATATACCAGGATGTATTTCCACTGCAGTGACAGCACGATCAGCATAAAGCCACATAGCGTGTCTTGTTCTCGACATCCTTACCCCAATCCGACCATAAGCAATCCTGCAATCGAAGTCAGATAGGAACATATAAAATATATAAACTGCTTACGGCGTGCAGAATAAATTGATGAAGGATGTGCAGGCAATAATCTACCACAACCACAAAGCATCAGCAACTTCCACATGCTTCCAGCCCGACGTAAAAGCACGCACAAATATCTTCGCAGACACCCCCTTCGCCCGCGTCGTCGTCTCAAGGCACTCCGCAGGATACAACGATTCTGGCAAGCAGTACATTCAGCCCACCAACCCCCTCCAGCTGGGACAACCCGGACTCACGCAGGGGCGTATAAGTGAACGCATACACCGCGTTGAACAGGAAGAAAAACGCGACGCCCCCGCTGCCGACGGCGAGGTTCTTCGGCCCGTCGCCGTATGTCGCCCATTTGGCGCTCAGGCCTGCGTTGAGCGCAAGCGTCACGGAGCACAGGAACGTCCCGATGACGAGCACTTTGCGGCGGGGCATGCGGTCTGGGCGATGAAGCGGGAAGGTATAAGTCAATGATGCTGGACGAGAGGGTGGGGAGGAGGCTACCTTCAAGCGAGACGGCGAACCATGCGATGACGGCGGCACAGCAGCTATCTGCATTGGTCGTAAGCGACTTGTTCTGGGGGGAAATGGAAGGTAATTCACTGATGAGGTTCATGTTGAATTGCATTTTTGCTGCGCGGATTCAGATTCAAAGCTGAATAACATCAACGAGAGCACTCACTGTCGAAGCCCAAGCTCTGTCGGATATTAATCAGTCAGAAGTAATGTATCGAAGACTCGATAACTAACCTGGTAGATGGACAGCTATCCAGAATCATTAGTATGGAAAGGACTTTCTATGAGGAATCTTGAATGGCGTACATTGAAATACCCTGAGGTACGGAAAAGAGTCAGCTCTGCGCGGTCCCTAAGACGATGAATGTGCTTACCGAGTCCGTTTCCGCTCATTTGTCCTGAGAGATCAGAGTTTAGACGTCTGAAATGCATAAAGCTAGACGCCAGGCGCACCGAAGAATCCCATGAGGAAGACCATCTAGCGATTCCGTCAATAACGCCAACTCGAATCCGTTGATTTGCACATACCAAGAACCGCCATCTGGCATTGCGCGTCGCTGCAAATCATCGTGTTAGACCGGTCGGGCCATCCTTTCTGCTCACACTCACCAAAGAGAGCTCTGTAACAGACGAATGGTCAATTAAAGCTGCATCCCCTTTGTTATTATAATGGACAGATACGTACCTGTAGTCCCACCACCTCTTATCAGATCCATCCGTGCGGATGTTCTCTTGGAACTCGCGTATTTGCAGGGTGACGATAGGATGGTTCGGGTCTCCGTTACCTGTGATCAAACCATATTAGACTCTGGACGGATATCAGTTCCATGTCATAATTAATTCACCGTGATATTTCGTCAAGAAGGCGAACGCCTCCTGATCGCGTCCATGGGCCATGTACCATCTTCAGAGGGGGGCATGTGAGATTGGCTTTTCGTTTGACAGCAATCGAGTCTTACCTTGGACTCTCAGGCTACGAAAAGGCCATCGGTCAGCACCACTCTTTAATATGAACGGCGATAGGACCCACCAGGAACCAGACAGTCAACACCACTATACAGGCTGGGACAGCCTAACGAGGAAGCGGCATTAGCGGACACGCCGCCGAGACAAAACGCCCATAATTACCTGAATAATCAGAGGGATCCTCCAGCTCCAGTCACTAGGTATGTTCTGCGTCCCGAGCGTGATCGCAGCAGCAGGAATAGCCCCGCCGTTCCAGCCTGTATTATACAAAGAGGTGAGGCGGCCACTGGAGAAAACAAGTCAGGATGGACTCCTAGAGGGAGAATCACGGATTAACGACGCACCGCCACTGCGGAGGGGCAACTTCGACCGTGTAGGTCGGCGCGCCGATAGTAGCAATTGCAATGCCAAACCCCAGGACAAAGCGGCCTGCGACAAACTATCGGGCCCGTTGGTATGAACGGACAAGCCGGGCTTGGAGACACGGTAATGCACGCACCTGCCGTTTTACCTCGGAGGACGCAATGATGGCGCTTCCGACCATGATAATCAGGCATCCTTCGACGCGTCATTTCAGTCTGGACACGGCTGGCAGAATCATGGCGAACCTACCTATGAACATCCCGGCACGACGGCCCCACCTGAAAAGGACCTTTAATTTCCGCGACGGAGGCTAGAATAAAATGGTGCACACCGGTCACAGATCTGTCCTGCGAACAATGATCCGGCCATTTGGCCGACCTGAGAAGAAATTGCGTCGCTGAAGCGGCCTTAGAAGGTTATGATCTACGTACGGTGTAGATCGAGAAGATGAGCCCGGTGGAGACATCGAGGGAACCTGTTTCCCGTAAGTCACGCGTGCCGAGTGAATACAGCTAGCTGTAACGGACCTTGGTTGAATTTCCTTTCATAGCTGCATTCCCAGAATCGGGTCAGTTCAACCTGCAAATGCCGCACACATCAACACCCACAATGGCATCCCATTGATGGCAGTCATTAGCGACCCATCATAGCTGCAATATCGATTCCCATGAGCACCCCACATCCCGGCCGCGCCAAACACAAAGCAGCACTTACCCATTCCCACACGAACACAAAAATGCAACCGATGCGCCTGGACAGTGGACACGGTAATTAGCCCGCACCCACAGCGACGAGCAGAGCAAAACGTACACGCATACAGCACAAACGCGGAGCGCGTGAGAGGGTCAATGTACCCCAGCTCGACAGCCGCCGCATAATCAGCTACGCACAGCACAATGAGCGCATGCCCACGAGAAGTTGAACGCCGCGGAGCACGCACCGTTCCCCGCGAGCTTGACCTTGCGCTTCGCCTCCTTGGCCGCGCGCACCTCCTCGACCGCGACGTCGCCCCCCTTCTCGACGGACTCGTCCTGTGATGCGTGCTTCATCTCGCCTGTTCGTGGAGATATGAAAGGTCACCCGGTCCTACTACGCGCTTTAATAACGCGACATGGGCGGATAGCCCGACAACGCACCGGCGGGGTGCAGGGTTGTCGTATATAGGCCGCACGCGCACACGCGCGGATGGGGCGAGGTGAAGCGCGACATCTGGGGCATTGTCGGCGTAGCACGCACCACGCTTTTCTAGGGATGTGAAGAACCCTGGAGGGAGGGTCCTGAGCGTGCAGCTGAGCGAATGTGTCGACGGAACGGCGTCATCTGCATGCAGTGGTGCTTCGTCCATTTCCGAAGGATATGCCGAGATTGTATGGCGAAGCTGGTGAAGTGTGGGGAAGATAGACACGCGAAGCTGCCTTGAGGAGGTTCACCCCTCCCTGACCAAGCTTGGTGGTGAATCATACAAAGGTACTGAGATCGATACAAACGATTAGCAATCAACGAGACGTGAGCGTGGACACTCACAGGCTGCACTCGCGATAAGCAGGGAAAGAAACAACGCGCAGGGACGTACCATTCGAAAGTCGTGTAACACAAGCCGCGGCCGGCTTCCAAACTGGACGAAGGCGAACGACCACCACCGTAAGAAAGACGGGCGCTGGAACGTATAATACACCACACCGATCATCTATTTAGGTGCGATTCCGAACCCGAGCGCAACAGAAGAAAAAAAGCATCCAATCCTTTCGTAGCTGTGAGAATTTATACACTGGACGTACATACCGGGCCGCGATCAATGATGTGGATAGGGTGGTAACGAGCGGGTATAAGGTAGGAGGCCGGTAAGCAGACATAGAGAAATGAGAGGACCATCGAGAACCGCCCGTTTGGGAATAAGGAGAATAATACGGTTTGTCAGGAAAAGAGAAAGGGCGACGGAAGGTAATTAAGGCATTAACCAACGAGTGTGATCGTGAATCCGGAAAATCCTGGGCACGTGATAAAGAGGAGAGACCTCAGATGCTGAAGAAGGGCTGTTCGTTGTTCTGGTGCTGCTGCTGCTGCTGCTGCTGTTGGGCGAAGGGGTTGAAGCTCGGCTGCTGGCCCGAGGCGCCTGTCTTCTGTGTAGCGATGCGGCCGGCATCCGTGTGTCCGTATCTATGATGCAACGCGGATCAAATCAGTCACCCGTGTCAGAACGACGGAATAAGCACCGCACCGCAGCTGTCCGATGTTCCCGAAGGTGTCCAGGCCATCCTCCCGTGGCGCGGCAAACAGACCAGCGAGATTTGCGTGCTCTTGGTCCGCCCGCGATGGGCCGCGCAAAGAAGACGACGGCGCAGAGGGCGAGGGGGATGGATTGGTAGAAGAAACGGTGGATATAGAAGAAAGATTGGTGCTGGGCGAGTGCGTCTCGTATGTCGAGGGAAGATTGAAGGAAACGGGTGTGTGGTTATTAGGCGGAGGCGAGGTAGAGGCGCCCGGCGAGAACGAATGGACTGCGGGCGCGAATGGGTTGTTCGAACTGAGCGAAATGCATCAGATAGACCCCTAGACGAAGGTAGCAGAACTGACTGACCCGAAAGATGTGGGCTGTGGCACAAGAGGCTGCACCTGCATCTGCTGCTGCTGCTGTTGGTATTGCTGCTGCTGCTGCTGTTGCTGGTATTGCTGCTGCATCTGCTGCTGGCGGAGCCATTCTTCCTGTTGCGCTTGAAGCTGCGCCTGCGCCTGCGCTTGAGCTTGAGCTTCCTGTTGCTGCCGCATCCACTCTTGCTGCTGGCGGAGATATTCTTGCTATGTGACTGTCAGCATTACTAAAGGACAGAATGCGAAAACAGACGCACCTGCATGGCCTCTTGCTGGGCCTGCTGCTGATAAGGGTTGAAATTCGTGAACTGAGGTTGCACAGCCGTGAACTGGGGCTGCACGGGCTGCTGCCCCATGTCGATGAGCAGGTTGTTGTTGTTCCTACAACAAAATGAATCAGATCAACATATTCACCACAAAAACGAATAAAACACACTGCTGGTTTTGCTCGTCAAAGATCCCGGACGAGTTAGAGTCCAAGACAGCCCTGCTCCGTCTATCCTCTTCTTCCTTGCTGAGCCGAATCGCCTCAGCGAGGTCGCGGTCCTCGCCCGCCCGCGCCTTCTCCGCAGCAAGCGAGCGCTTGCTCTCCTTCCCTCTCTCAATCGCTCTCGACTCTCTCCATCGTCGATCGCCTCTTGAGCAGGTCAGCCTTTGTTGTTTGTGTGTAGCCTGAGTCCCTACCCGGTCACTACAGGACGTCGGTCCTTAGCAGCGGCGCAGTATAGGGCCACACAACAGGTTGTCGAGTCTTGTTGCCATGGCAACGAGACTCGACGTTTGCTTTGCTGGCCATCCACGGGGCATGCCAGGTGAGACCGCACGCGTGGGTGCTGGGAGTGCCCGCGTGTGGGTATTGGAGTGCCTGTGGGTGGTGATGGCCGTGCGCGAGGCGGTGAGAGCCCCCGTGTTATCGCACTGTTGACGCCGCACATGGGTGATGTGTGGGGACGTTCGAGCACTGGCGGGCTGCGGCAGGCAGGCAGAGGTCCTGGGGAGGCCGTGGAATGACGTGTCGGCGGCATGGGAGTGGTTTATCAAAGGCGCAGGGAGTGAGACAGGCACGGATGGTGCACGACAGGTGAGGAGGTGTGTCGAAGGGCATGCAGGCGATCGTGGGATGTCAAAGAGCAAGGAAGAACGAGAGTCTCGCTCGTTATCGAGCGAGACTCTCAAGATTAGTACGATGTAAAGAGAATACAAGTGTTTTTTTACTCACCTAAGTCCCTCGACCTTTGCCCAATCCATCTGGCCTTCATGTTGATGCGAGTGATGAGGAACAACGACAGAGACGAGCTGAAAGGAAGGGGAACAATGACTTGGAGTTCGAGACAAAGTCAAACGACGTGCCGTTTGGTGCTTCAGCCACCGAACGTGCACGAGTTCGAATGTCTTCGAACTTAGTAAAGCAGACAAAATCATAACAATTTCGGGAAAAAAACAGTAGATAGCGTTTGATAATATTATTCAGCTGAATGAGGTACATCTCTAACTAAACTACTGAAAGCTACTGGGCAGCAAAGCACACTTACTGAAATCTGGCACTTAGCCTCTGATGTGGTGCCCGGGCCGGGCTTCGGCAGCCACATTTGGGGCTCCGCCGGGCAAACCCGCGCTCACCTATATAAACCTCGCACGATGTACATTCTCTTTCTCTCCCCAACCCCCATTATCTCCTGTTTGTCGTCTGTCGTCTCTTGCTCGTCATCTGTCATCTTTTGCTCGTTGTTTCTTGTATCTTGCTCACTGTTTCTCATCTCTTGCTCGCTGTTTCTCTTGTTTGCTTGTCATTTTTATTTCATGTCCTCTAGCATTCGGTAAGTCAATTCTTTTCTGTCTTTGTTGACTAATACTTAATGTTCTTAGTCTTATAGATTACATTTTCGCTTTTTTGTTATTATAGGTTCTTATCTTGATGATTGTAAGCTTTCTAATGTTGTTCTCTTATATTTTGTTGCTTATATTTTGATTTTTTTTTTTCGGTAGACTCTGGTTAATATTATTGTTATATTTTTATCTCTCTGAGTTAGACTATCTACTCACTACCGTCAAAAGTAACAAGAATGGCCGACTTGGGATGTCAGTCACACACATTTTGTCTGTGTCCTGCTTGCTTATAAGTGCACATTAAATAGTAAAAATATTTGTACATACTCCTTAACATCCATTTGAGCTAATATTATGACAGATTTGACACAAATTCACTGGTTATTTATCTATTGATAGAACTTTGTTGTGGGGCCTNTATTAGAGTCACAGAAACAAATCCCTACCAGAATGACCTCTGTGCATCCTTAAGTCTTGCAAATCTTTGAGCTGCTCTATGTGATGTTCTAGAGTAACATATATTATTTGTAGATTTGTTTGATAGATTGCTGCTATACTGTTAGCCTGACATTGTTGATCATGTGCATAGTCCAGTGTGACATAAATGGATTTGATGAGACTGAAGGTGTTTTTTTCTATCACTTAATCTGAATTTTATGCATTTCATATGTAAGAGACTATATCCAAGTCATAATGCAAGACTTATTATTTAAAACATTTGCAATACTTGATAGTGTATAAATCTATGTAAGTGCCATATCAGACTATGCACATGATCAACAATGTCAGGCTAACAGTATAGCAGCAATCTATCAAACAAATCTACAAATAATATATGTTACTCTAGAACATCACATAGAGCAGCTCAAAGATTTGCAAGACTTAAGGATGCACAGAGGTCATTCTGGTAGGGATTTGTTTCTGTGACTCTAATAGAGGCCCCACAACAAAGTTCTATCAATAGATAAATAACCAGTGAATTTGTGTCAAATCTGTCATAACACTAGCTCAAATGGATGTTAAGGAGTATGTACAAATATTTTTACTATTTAATGTGCACTTATAAGCAAGCAGGACACAGACAAAATGTGTGTGACTGACATCCCAAGTCGGCCATTCTTGTTACTTTTGACNGTAGCGAGTAGTGTATTATAGATGTGTAGTGTTGCTTGTAGCTTTATACTAAATGTGTTGTAATTTAATATTGTTTGAAATATAATGCTTCCAGATTTTCAATGTTTTGAATATTTTAGATGCAACAAGACTGAAATTTATAATATATTTGAATATCTAAATACATTTTTGGCACTCTTAAGCAGCATACAAGACAGAGATAATATAGAGTAGATAGCAGTCTTACTAGCTAAACATGATATGATAACAGAGATATACTATATAGCTAACATAGCTGTGATAGCCATTATATGCTATAGCAGCTATGATAGCTATAATAGCTCTATATAGATTACCTCACTACCATAGAGTAGCTATGTAGAAAAGGNGACTNNTANGGNCCTATCAGAGCTATATAAGCTACATAGTGCTATATACCACTGTTAAATTTCTCAGATGTCCTCTTGGACGGCCTAATTAAGGCCAAATTCAAGCATTCCGAAGGCATGCCATGACCATTAAATTCCTGCTCCACTCAACTATTTCCTCTGTCTGCAGCGCTCTGAGCACAGTCGACGGCCGCCCAATTCTCGAAACCACAGATAACGGAAAGATGATCCCAGATGGAATTCTGAATTAATCTGTTGTACATCGTCAACTCGTTTTTGCATTTTCTGCAGAAGCTGTTGAGCAGTAAGTTGATCGTTGGGTGTCGTACAATATTGTGGTGCAAGCTCCTGTAACCCCTCTCCATGGTTTGCTTCACTGTTTTGGAGAGACCACATGCAGAGCATCCATGCTGCCTCCAGCTCCTGCCTTGATAGAGAATAAACGGACTCTTGATTTCATTGGGAGCTCGATATGCGATACAAGTTGCTCTCTGAAAATCATGCAGTTGTGCCAGGCTTTGAGTGTGGCGAGATGGTCATCCAAATCAAGGGTTGCAGTTATGGGCAGAATTGCAGCAGCATAGGTGGCTGTGGGCAAGATGGCTAGGACGTGACACTGAGAGCCGATTTTGATTGCCTGCATGAGCTCGGCAGCAGAGTGTCGAACTGTTGAGGTGCAATAGGAGGTTAATGATGATGGGAAGACCGAGGTGAAGAACTCGATTGCATCTTTGCACAGCTCGTTGATCATGTATTTTGTTGCAATTCAGATGATGGATGTGTTTATCTTGAACGCGGACTCGTCTCTACCATATGTACATGACAGGATTAATTCTTATTTAATTTCGGTACAGCTTTGTCAAGACTCGGTCGTAGACAGCAGAGAACCACCCAAGTCACCAGCGATGATGGGAGCGAGAGAGCAGAAAGCGACAAGCAGCGCAGTGACCTGTATTGGAGGTACAGTATGGTACAGACAAAATGGACAATCTAGGGAAATAGGTGAGCGGCAGGGAGCCTATAAGTACTGGGATGACAATGGGAAAAGAACAATGGACACCATAATGGGTCGAACAATAGAGTGAGAACAATGGTGGCCAAATGGAGAACAATGGAATGGAGAACAATAGGATGTCCCAAAGGGGAACAAGGGCATGGGTGAAGGATGGCCCCAGGTCATGTGGGGAAGTGGAACGATGTGATGGGGGCAGCTGGGAGCACATGACCGATGCGATGCCTTGATGGCAGAGAAGAAGGCAGAGAGAAATGGAGCAATCCGTGACACTGACGACCCAGACNTTGGTCTGTATATCGGTCAACATGGATCTGATCGTCTTGAGGGCGAGTTTGGAAACTATCGGACAATGACACATCAGCAAAATGTCGATATTCAGCAGCTTGCAGACTGAGCTGGCACATCTGCAGACCTCAGTCGGATATTTGCCGACCATCCTGAGATGGATTGTGGACATCGACGCTTGCGCCTTGAGGGCTCTGAAGGTGTTGATCACACGAATCCAGCGTCTTGGACTGGCAATGTTATTGTCAAGAATGTTAGCCTCTTAACAACTTGGAATGCGGGGCGCACCGAGGCAATCAATATTCTCAAGGTGGCTGGTGTTACAGATGCGCCACAGGCTTTCGCCATCACTGAAGATGAACGTAGTATTGACATGCTGCATCCTGAAGGCACCTATGTTGGTCTCCGGGAATCTGAGGTAGAAACAGCTACGAGCATATTGTCTGAAGTGTCAGCCANGACGGGGAAGGCAAATGCAATGGAGCGCGACTCATCTGTTTCAGCTGCCGAGCCGGCAAACCATCTCGAGGTTGACACGCTTGACCTGGAAGATGTCATCCCTGACATGCCGGGCGAGAATGCCGATGGTCTATTTACNAAGGATAACCTGTGGGTTGATATTGATGGTCATCAAGTTCACAAGGCATCNGCAATACGACTCATGCTCNGGACGGATGAAGGACTGAAGTCAACAGAANGCCTATTGCGGGTGNGTGGCTATACGAGACATGGCGCCAAGCGGTCNATCAACCAGGATTCAATTGCGGGTGATCTTTTCATGGCGGGGCAACTAGCGGCCACTTTCCTTNGTGTTGACAANNGAGNGGCTCTATGCATAATCAAAGTAACTGCAATAACCAAAGGGAACGAGACAAACATCAGCTGCATCCNGCTTTCTGACCTCGCAGATCNCAAGATCATGCTANGTGGACAGGTCCTCTCCTTGAAGCCATATGGAACAGCACGATGGCGATGGACAGGCTCGTGGGAAGCGTTTGACAAGAGCTTGTCGAAGAAGTCATCGAGCAAGCTCGAACCTCAACTGGGGACCAAGCTGTCAAAGAAAGTCTTATTAGTCGATGTGCCAGCTTTCCTTGTACGCACCGTCAACCCGCCTCTTACCGAGTCATCACCCATTACGTTGGAGTTCGATACTGCNGTCCTTGAGGCATTGAGTGAATGCCTCTGGCTCGACGTGATGAAAGACGTGAAGGACATCCCGATACGGCCCTCAAGCACAGGATTCCCNTATCAACATCACAACGGTGAGTAAATCTATCAACTTGATCCAATCTACAACGTTANCTAATGCTATCGGTTCATCATAGGCTCGTTGGCCTTCNTGAGTACAGACGCCGACCAGGTCATCAAAAGATTACCNAAAGAAGGAGAGGTTGAGTGCTTCNTCTGCGATGGACTTGTGCAACTCAGCAAGATGCGAGACCACATTGCGACACACCTACTNGCAGNGNGCTTTGGTCTTCAAGACAAGAACNGTGGTGGCAGCGTACAGGTATGTGTTCNGTAGTATGGGTTTCTCATAGCATGATCTGTAGCGCTCATTTTGCCTGCCTATAGATGCATGCAGATAGGCTATATTGCGGCTTCTGTGGTCNAGAAGGAACTTGTATCGTGACTTTAAAGGCAAGCCGAAATGCATTGATTTNGATCTCACAGGACTGCCNGTACTACTATAAGTTCNCCATNAAAGCAGCTGAGAAGACAACGAAGAGCNGCCCNAGTACGAACCGACCCATNNCTTGCNCTGNNANGNNCCGACCNANNTNGNNGANGNCNATGTCGACTGCTANCC